>JAFLJL010018825.1:34411-46912 GCA_018398815.1 Conus ventricosus | reverse complement strand
CAAATCAAAGCATTTATCCTCAGAAGTACCTCTGAGCGAGATAACAATCCTGGCCGGTAACCCTCGATATGTATATGGTTGTTTTAGTCGACTGGGGTGCACTAGTATTCAAAGATGTTTTCCGCAGCATTGTGGTGTCGGTAGACAATGTATAGCAGCGCTCGGAAATCCTTGTCGAGTTTATGTAATTGGTGATTGTCATAGTGCTTGATAATTTTTGATGACATTTGTAGAATTGTGATTGTGCCTGCTAGGAAATTAGGATACCCGGGTTCAATTCTATTATTTTGGTTTTGCTTGAAATGTGTTTGAGTCTATTAAGCATGTTACTGAGTAATCGATCCTGAATTGTGACCGGTACTGTCGTCACTAACGGTCGGATTGTTCGTTTGTTCGTTGCAGTGAATATGATTTATAATCTTATTGAATCATTGTCTTGGAGACCTCGATGGGAAATGAAGTCGTGGGCATGTAATTCAGATAGTGTAATCACTTTTATGAAGGAATGGTTATAATTATGTTGTGGCTGTTGGAAGTGGAAAGTCAATGAAATTGGTTTACATGTGTAATGGAACATTTCTGGTGTGAGAGAATTTTGATGTCAAGGTGGCTGGTTGTATAAGTCATGATTTAAATTCCAATTAGCTGTCGCACTTTGGGTTGTGACATGTAAACACTGAGAATCATTTACTTTAGTGAAGCAACAAATAAGTATAACTGTATTCTTCTGTGGTAGTAAGACATTTCCTTTTGCACAGGGTTCCGGCGAGTTTTGTGTACCTCCCCTACACGGCAAATCCGTGAGGGTCGGCCTCTCAGGTGGTGGGAGTTGGCACCGCCATCCCCACTGTCATCCCTGCCCACTTCTCTGCCGGAGTGGAGACGCACCCGGAGCCGGCAGGATGCGTTCCGGTCGGGACGTCATCTCTCTTCCACAGTCCGAGGGTGTGGCAGTTCTGACTTCAACTGTCTCTTCAGGGTGGCAAGCGTCTTGAGGGCCCACCGCAGTATTCCATCAGCGTGTGACTCGCGGGTGTGGTTGGTGCCCGGTAGGGAGGGAACCGCGTTCTTCGACGTGTCACAACGTTCCTCTCCTATTACGTATCAAGCGCTTCAGTGAAGGTTTTGTGTTTTGGCGGTGCATTAGTGTGAGCGCCGTCAAGCAGTCCGTTTTCATAACCATATCGGGAAACGCTGTGTTGCCGTTGTTTGTTTTTTTGTGTGTGGTTTTGTTTTGTTTGTTTTTTTTTTGGAGAAGTTTTTTTTGGGGTTTTGTTTTTGCTGTGTCAAGTATCCGCCAGGGACTTCGGATGAAGTATTGAAAGTACAACATTGGGTGCGGGTTACTTGAACAATTGGTGTTGAACATTTGGGGGTTAAGCTTTTGTGTCCGGGTGGTTTGACACCGGCATATAAAAATTAGCAGAAAGAATACATTTTGGAAAAGAGACATCGCGTGGACATCTCAGGTTTATGAGGTATCAACCTTGTTTGGTATTTCAGCCTGGGTTACCAGGGGATGTGATGAGTCACCTTTGTTCCTTCGGGTATTAGCCTTTGGTGGGCCGAGGTGTGTATTTGTGCCTCCTGAGGGAAGGGTTGTTATATGTAAACGTGCAGCACATGCGTGCACGGGTATGCATAAGGGGCCATGTGTTGATGGTCGAGTATTGATAGTATTGTTGGATTCTTTTGGGGTTTGTTTGTTTTTTTTTGTGTGTGTATGTGTGGGGAAAAACTGCCTATGTGTCGGATATATAAAGGTATTGGTGTTTCATCTGCCATTCTGTGGGTGAGAGTGCGTGTGTGAATGCAAATAAAGCCTTCTATTTGTGCACTGTATTTTCTTTTGTGTGTGTTTGTTGTGTGGCGTTCATACTTAGTAAAAGGGGGAAAGGGGTGGTTATAACGGGGGATATATTAATACATATATCCCTGTCTACTGTCTTATACAGTGACAGGGGCCTTCAGTGTGTGTGTGTGTGTGTGTGTGCGTGTGCGTGTGCGTGTGCGCGTGCGCGTGTGCGTGTGCGTGTGCGTAGCTTGTGCGTGCTTGCGTGTGTGTGTGTGGTGTGTGTGCACATCATAAACAAGTGACGGCCTACCCCCGCCGTTGGTGTAGCAGACGTAGGGGAATCGCCACACATTGCCCAGGCCCACTAGACAGCCGATGGTGGAGAGAAGGAACTCCAGCCAGTTGCCCCAGTTGCCTCGTGCTGACTCCTCTCCCATCGTGTCCAACAGCCTACATCACGACATGCAACACATATAGCACTGCCTTCATCACGACATACAACACATATAGCACTGCCTACATCACGACATGCAACACATATAGCACTGCCTACATCACGACATGCAACACATATAGCACTGCCTACATCACGACATGCAACACATATAGCACTGCCTACATCACGACATGCAACACATATAGCACTGCCTACATCACGACATGCAACACATATAGCTGCCTACATCACGACATGCAACACATATAGCACTGCCTTCATCACGACATACAACCATTAGCACTGCCTAATCACGACATCAACACATATAGCACTGCCTACATCACGACATTCAACACATATAGCACTGCCTACATCACGACATTCAACACATATAGCACTGCCTTCATCACGACATTCAACACATATAGCACTGCCTACATCACGACATTCAACACATATAGCACTGCCTACATCACGACATTCAACACATATAGCACTGCCTACATCACGACATGCAACACATATAGCACTGCCTACATCACGACATGCAACACATATAGCACTGCCTACATCACGACATGCAACACATATAGCACTGCCTTCATCACGACATGCAACACATATAGCACTGTCTACATCACGACATGCAACACATATAGCACTGTCTACATCACGACATGCAACACATATAGCACTGCCTTCATCACGACATACAACACATATAGCACTGCCTACATCACAATACACAACACTGTGCAGCACTCCTACACCACAATAGACAGTACACAATACCACCTCCATCACCACGACGTACAACACACAATACCACCTCCATCACCACGACGTACAACACACAATACCACCTCCATCACCACGACGTACAACACACAATACCACCTCCATCACCACGACGTACAACACACAATACCACCTCCATCACCACGACGTACAACACACAATACCACCTCCATCACCACGACGTACAACACACAATACCACCTCCATCACCACGACGTACAACACACAATACCACCTCCATCACCACGACGTACAACACACAATACCACCTCCATCACCACGACGTACAACACACAATACCACCTCCATCACCACGACGTACAACACACAATACCACCTCCATCACCACGACGTACAACACACAATACCACCTCCATCACCACGACGTACAACACACAATACCACCTCCATCACCACGACGTACAACACACAATACCACCTCTTTCATCACGACGAACAACACACAATACCACCTCTTTCATCACGACGTACAACACACAATACCACCTCTTTCATCACGACGTACAACACACAATACCACCTCTTTCACCACGACGTACAACACACAATACCACCTCTTCATCACGACGTACAACACACAATACCACCTCTTTCATCACGACGTACAACACACAATACCACCTCTTTCATCACGACGTACAACACACAATACCACCTCCATCACCACGACGTACAACACACAATACCACCTCTTTCATCACAACGTACAACACACAATACCACCTCTTTCATCACGACGTACAACACACAATACCACCTCCATCACCACGACGTACAACACACAATACCACCTCTTTCATCACAACGTACAACACACAATACCACCTCTTTCATCACGACGTACAACACACAATACCACCCCCATCACCACGACGTACAACACACAATACCACCTCCATCACCACGACGTACAACACACAATACCACCCCCATCACCACGACGTACAACACACAATACCACCTGCATCACCAAGACGTACAACACACAATACCACCTCCATCACCACGACGTACAACACACAATACCACCTCCATCACCACGACGTACAACACACAATACACCTCTTTCATCACGACGTACAACACACAATACCACCTCCATCACCACGACGTACAACACACAATACCACCTCCATCACCACGACGTACAACACACAATACCACCTCTTTCACCACGACGTACAACACACAATACCACCTCTTTCATCACGACGTACAACACACAATACCACCTCTTTCATCACGACGTACAACACACAATACCACCTCTTTCACCACGACGTACAACACACAATACCACCTCTTTCATCACGACGTACAACACACAATACAACCTCTTTCATCACGACGTACAACACACAATACCACCTCCATCACCACGACGTACAACACACAATACCACCTCTTTCATCACAACGTACAACACACAATACCACCTCTTTCATCACGACGTACAACACACAATACCACCTCCATCACCACGACGTACAACACACAATACCACCTCTTTCATCACAACGTACAACACACAATACCACCTCTTTCATCACGACGTACAACACACAATACCACCTCCATCACCACGACGTACAACACACAATACCACCTCTTTTATCCCGACGTACAACACAAAATACCACCTCCATCACCACGACGTACAACACAAAATACCACCAATCACCACGACGTACAACACACAATACCACCTGCATCACCAAGACGTACAACACACAATACCACCTTCTTCACCACGACGTACAACACAAAATACCACATCCATCACCACGACGTACAACACAAAATACCACCTCCATCACCACGACGTACAACACACAATACCACCTTCTTCACATCGAAATACAACACACAATACCACCTCCTTCACCGCGCCATACAAGACACATAATAGCACTGCCTTCATCAAGGTTTGGCCTGGCTGTTAACATTATGTCTTGCTCCGTGAGTGGGTAGGTCGCAGAATGGGGACCAAAAAATACTGAAGAGTAGCTATTGTCAAAATTTAAAGAAAAAAAAAGAGGCACAAGTTCATCAACATTTCTATTTCACTCTTTGTTTTGGGCAGACAAAGAAAATACAGAAAAAGAAATAGAGGTATTTAGAGAGAACAGAAATGTATACTATGCAGTAGGCACATGCTGAAACAAGAAGAATGAACACAGTTTGGAGGGTTTGGTGGTTATGTGGAGAAGTTCCCTAGATCCCAGCGCACACAGTGTCTCGTGGACTTGTCTTGTTAGTGGCCGGCACTGACCTTTGAAGCCTGTGAGTGATGCTGGACACAAACACACTCCGACACCCGTAGACTCTGCCACGAGGTTCCATGAATATTCTGAAGAAAATGAAGACAGTGACACGGCAGCCAAAGCACTGGTGGATGCATTCGGCAGACAAGGAATTCCTGAAGAAAGCCTCGGTGATTTGGGCATCGAATCCAAGTCGAGTTTCTGGACGTTCGTCTTCTTCTTCTTCTTCTTCACGTTCGTCATATCATCACAACTAGCTATCTCCAATTTTCAACCACAATTTCATACAAAATGGAGTGATGCCCCGCTCAGTTCCACTTGTCGGAATCCGTATTATTATACCCATCTGAACGACGCGGACATTGGCCACAGAGTTCTGTGGAAGTTGTCCGTATTTCCAGACGATGCACCGTGGACTTTTCACATTCTGGAGATCTGCTTTTTTCCTGACGTCACTTCACCAGTTCTTTGGCGCACAAGAAATTTTTGGTGCAATTTTTTTTTTAAAACTTTCCAACCTTTCTGAGAATATCAACTGATGATTCCAAGTCTGAAGAAACAGTTGCTTCTGGTTTTTTTTGTTTTTTTTTTACTGCACAACAGCTCCCCCTAGGAAATGTTCTTTATTCTCTTAGACAGTTCCGTCTATACTGATGAGCTCTCCGCACCGGGCCTGGCTCTTCACATACTCTGTGAATTGAAACATAAAGAACTTCTCATCCGTTTCGCTTTGAAGGCCATTGCTACCATAATAGCAACCATCCTCCACATCTGACTTTTTTATGACTGTACATCTTTCTGGAATCTCGTGGTCATGACATTGTGTTTGCTTGGGTTCCTTGTCGTGTTGGAATTCAAGGCAATGAGGTGACTGATCGACTGGATCAACGATCCAAGAGTGCCACAAACAAAAAATTGGGCAGGTTGGCTATCCGTCCCATTCATCTGAAACCCAGAGCTCACGCATGAATACCTCTGGCATAAGGAATGGAATACACAGACGAATGACAAACTCTTTCAAATCTGTGGGGCCATACAAAAGAAACATTTTGGTGCTTGGCGACTCCTCTTTCACCTATTCGTATCTTTTGAAAGGTAAAGAAGCTCCGTAGTCCATATCATTTGATGCGCCCCTAACTATCGAAGATATTCTTATGGAATCCTGGGGATCACATCGTGTCAGATATAAACAGTTTACAACATCTTTATGTGAACGTTGTTTAGAGATGTTCAACTTCAGGTAATTATTTTAGTCATGGAAGGAGATGACAAGTTTTCATATGATAATGATTTTACGGAATGAAAATGTCAAAGCAAATTTTTTGCGTATTACAGAAAACCTTTCTGGCACGAAAGGAAATGTATATGAGACAGGGAACAGTAAACAGGAAATGACGATCAAGTAGGGTAAATGTTGCTCCCAAGATGAAACAAATGCACGCCCATAACTCCAAACCAATGCTGTTCACGTCACCGAATCGTCGAACAGAAATGACAACAACACCGAGCACACAGAACAAACAACGAGACTCTCCTTGTTGACTCTGACGAGATGACAACCCCAATATGGCGCCTCGTGGTTCGCCGGGCCATAAACAAAACGAATGAAGCAGCTCCAGCAACGCATGCTCGAGTCCACTGGATTTTCTCCATCGGAGTTTGTGGCAAAACTGTGGGAGACCTATGCACACTTTGAAAGAAACGTGGATTGGAGGAAGAAGAAAAGTGAGCTGAACCCAAAGGCATTCACTTCTGTTGTCACGAGTGAGGTTTACACACGGACAGGTCCAGTGACAACTGGAGCAATCTGCATGCACGAACATGTCGGAAAGGTGTTCCCAGTGACCACTGCTGGATGAAAAAGTGTCAGGCCAAGGGGAACCATTTTTAGCATGATATCGAGAACCGTGCCATCGTGTAGAGAGTAAATGTATGATAAACGTATGGAACTTAGATAAAGATCTGAAAGGTGCAGACTTCACCTCAATAATAATGACGTGCACAGAGAAAGGGATAGATAAGACCAGTACAGGAGAAGACAGAAATAGCAGCAGGAGGTGTGGTCGAAGCTGAAACTTGTTTCTGGACAGCTGCTCTAAATACAAGCTGTAAAGGCTAGAATTAACAGAACGGCTATTTCAAGACACACCAGATCCAAATTTGCGTAGGCAACGCCAATGTTAAATACTTTGCATTGACGATACACAAATATGTATTGCAAAATGCGTTCACAGTTGTATCATATGAAAAGACATTAATAACATCTTTTATGCGCCTCCAGAAATTATGATTAAGCGTGCATTCTGATCTCTGTTCATATATTTAACACTATCATTTTGTGTCTGTATATTTTTCATTGTTTATGTGACAGCGTCTGGGTCTTAGATTGTCTATTCATCTTTGATATTGTTGGCATTTCCTCTCAAAATATCTTCATGTTTTTATGAACAAATTTATTTTGAGCAATTGCAAATTCTCCTACTGGGTGTATCTAACGTTTTGGAAGAGCTCTCGCTCACTCACTCACTCACACACACACACACACACACACACACACACACACACACACACACACACACACACACACACATACACACACGCACTGCTCGCGCACACACACACACACACACACACACACACACACACACACACACACACAGAGTACACACACACACACACACGAGTACACACACACACACACAGAGTACACACACACACACACACGCACGCACGCACGCACGCACGCACGCACGCACGCACGCACGCACGCACGCACGCACACACACACACACACACACACACACACACACACACAATTTGTTCATGAATATTTTATTTCCTACAATCGGATCGATGCTCCCATTATTTCACACATCCAGTACTGTCCATCCGTATCATATCTGTGTTTCTCTGTTAATTATTCCGTATCACCGACATCTGTCGCAAATACATGTACAATACAAAGATGATTGTAATAATAGGACGTATATTGGCCGTAGTGTTCATGTTTTAGTGACAATTATTATTCTCAGTCTCATTACTATTATAAGCAGTGGTGGTGGTGGTATCATTATTATTATTACAGCCAAAGACTTGCAGAGGAACCCACACTTACCTACCTGGAGTGACCTTTGACCGCAGGCTCACTTGGAAACAGCAGATCACCAGATGCTGTAGCAGGGCCAAGCTGAGACTGGCGATCATGAGGAAACTTGCAGGAACGGACTGGGGGCTGATGAACGTATCCTGAAGAGACTCTACACAGGGAGAGTCCGACCTGTAGCTGAGTACGGGACATCAGCATGGGCATCAGCTGCAAAGTCAAACCTTGACCATCTCAACAAGCATTTCAAAATGGAGTGACTGAAGGCGGCGAACGAAGCAAGATCAGGAATAGAGTTTTAGAACTTACCGCCAATGACATTGACAAACAAAGCACAAGACAAGACACGATGCATTTCAACCACTTGGGTCTTCATCAGGTGAAAAAATAAATCACATTTAACATGTGGGACAGTACAAACTACGAAAAACAAAAAAGGGAATGAAAAATGACTTATCTGTAATTCTCCATGAAGGCGGAAATGACATGAGGCCAGGGGATTATGGGAGAGGAAACAGAGGGGGGGGGGGGGGGTTGCGTCAGGGGAGGTGTGTGTGTGTGATATGATAGGGTTGTGTGTCTAGTTTATTAGGATGGTATGATATCTTTGTGATGGTTGTGGTAATGGTGGATAGATAATGATGAAAAAAAAAAAAAGGAGAGAAGAAAGGTGTGTGTGTGTGGGGGGGGGGGATTTAAGGGGAAGGATCAAAACAAAATTAAGATTAGATAGATGGAGGGTTGCTGTAACTACTGTATGAAGTGAGTGAAGAGGATGTGGTGGTGGTGTATGTAAGTGTGTGTGTATGTGTGTGTGTATGTGTGTGTGTTGGTAGGGATATTGCCAACTGATGTGGAAGAGGTGGGGATGTGTGTTTGGTTATTGTTGGATATTGATGCCTTGGGGGTGTAGTGTGCCCAGTTTGGAAATGAGATGGGATTCTTGAGTTGTGCGTTCAAAGCTGTCACTCTGTGACTGCCAGAGTGCCATAACTTTGACATGGTCGATGTTGTGTTGGGTGTGGTTGAAGTGTAGGGCGACGGGTTTGGGTCGGTGGTGGCGGATATCAGCCAGATGTTCAGCGATGCGTGTTCAAGTGTGCGTGACGTTTCCCCTATGTAGATCTTGCCACACAGCTGGCAGTGGATGGCATATATAATGTTGCGGCTCTGACATGAAAATGTGCGTTTGACTGTGAAGGAGTTTTTGGGGCCCTGTAAGATGGTGTCTGGTTTGGTGAGGGGGCAGATTTTGCACCAAACCAGACACCATCTTACAGGGCCCCAAACCAGACACCATCTTACAGGGCCCCAAAAACTCCTTCACAGTCAAACGCACATTTTCATGTCAGAGCCGCAACATTATATATGCCATCCACTGCCAGCTGTGTGGCAAGATCTACATAGGGGAAACGTCACGCACACTTGAAACACGCATCGCTGAACATCTGGCTGATATCCGCCACCACCGACCCAAACCCGTCGCCCTACACTTCAACCACACCCAACACAACATCGACCATGTCAAAGTTATGGCACTCTGGCAGTCACAGAGTGACAGCTTTGAACGCACAACTCAAGAATCCCATCTCATTTCCAAACTGGGCACACTACACCCCCAAGGCATCAATATCCAACAATAACCAAACACACATACCCACCTCTTCCACATCAGTTGGCAATATCCCCTACCAACACACACACATACACACACACATACACACACACTTACATACACCACCACCACATCCTCTTCACTCACTTCATACAGTAGTTACAGCAACCCTCCATCTATCTAATCTTAATTTTGTTTTGATCCTTCCCCTTAAATCCCCCCCCCCCCCACACACACACACACACCTTTCTTCTCTCTTTTTTTTTTTTTTTTTTTTTTTTTTTCATCATTATCTATCCACCATTACCACAACTATCACAAAGATATCATACCATCCTAATAAACTAGACACACAACCCTATCATATCAAACACACACACACCTCCCCTGACGCAACCCCCCCCCCCCCCCCCTCCTGTTTCCTCTCCCATAATCCCCCTGGCCTCATGTCATTTCCGCCTTCATGGAGAATTACAGATAAGTCATTTTTCATTCCCCTTTTTTGTTTTTCGTAGTTTGTACTGTCCCACATGTTAAATGTGATTTATTTTTTCACCTGATGAAGACCCAAGTGGTTGAAATGCATCGTGTCTTGTCTTGTGCTTTGTTTGTCAATGTCATTGGCGGTAAGTTCTAAAACTCTATTCCTGATCCATCTCAACAAGATACAGAACCAAGCTCAGCGTGTCATAACTGGCGCCATGAGATCCACCCCAATTCTGAAGATGGAGGAGACCACTGGGCTGCAGTCATTGGAGGACAGAAGGGACACAAAGATCCTCATCCAGGCAGCAAAATTCAAACGCCTTGAAAAACCATCCAATGAACGACAGAATGAGCAGACCCACCAAGAGCCGGCTGAAAAGAGGCAGCTTCATCCACCAGTCAAGACGCCTTGAAAGACGGATCCCAGTCTTGATGGAACATGAAGCAAAGCCTATCGCGGCAAATGTCACCCACCCGTCTTGGAAGAGGCAGGTGTTCCCAACAGTCGTCACCAGCATTCCCGGAGTGGAGAAGAGAGGAACACAGTCAGACACCCAAAGGAAAGCCCTGGCCATGGAGTACATCTGCAACCAGTACCCCCAGGAAGACTGGACCCATGTCTTTACAGATGGCTCCGCCACAGAAGCAACGAGGGATGGTGGAGCTGGAATCTTCCTCCGATACAAAGACGGAGATGAAGAAATTGCAATCCCAACAGGAAAATACTCCACCAACTTCCGAGCTGAGCGAGAAGCTCTCTGTGAGGCAGCCACAACAGTCTCGCAGAACTCCATAAGAACAACAGGCAGGTGGTGATGTTCTCAGACGCTCTCTCCGTACTCCAAGCCCTCAAGAATTCCCGCTGCAAAGAACAGAACCATCTCACTTCAGCCCTTGTTGCCCTGAGTGCCAGAGTGGAGAAAGTGGTGATACAATGGGTACCAGCACACTGTGGCATCAGAGGCAACGAAAAAGCAGATATTCTGGCAAAGACGGTGCACAGAAGGAGCAGGCCAACAACCTGGTGTCATATGATGAAATCAAGACAATCATCAAGGCACAGCAAGGAATAAAGTGGCACCTCCAGCACCCCAAACACAACCCAGAAGACAAATACCATTTGCTGGGACGACGGGAACAGGTCAAGATCTTCCGCCTGAGGACTGGACACAATCGCCTGCACCACCACATGCACACAAAATTTGGCATTGGACAGAGTGGAGAGTGCCCTTGTGGTGAGGGACCAATGACAACCGACCACATCCTTCAGGTCTGTACGACGCATGCAGCATCCAGAAGGAAGTACTGGCCAACACTGACAGCAGTGGAAGCCAAGTTGTACGGCACCCTGGAGGAGCTGCGGTGGACGGCAGCCTTCATCGAGGACACCGGGCTGCTCATCTAATGTGAAGCGAACGAGGAAGAAGAAGAAGAAAAATTATTATTATTGTTGTTGTTGTTGTTGTTGTTATTGTTATTATAATTCATATTTATTATTGCTACTACTGCTGCTGCTGCTGCTGCTGCTGCTGCTATTTTAATGTAGCATATTTTTAGACATTGTCAGTCCTCTGCTCTCAGCATTCTCTGTGAACATTCTACGCTGTCATCAGCGTTGACTAAAGCTCAGCTCTCTTTTCTTCACCCAGGCACACACCCACAACAACACACGTTTCTTTTTTCTTCTGAAAGACACTAGCCCCTCTGGACACATGGACATTCCAGACCCACCCTGACCAAGCAGTGATCATCGGACCACACCTGGCCATCATTTTTTTTTTTTTTTTGGTGGTCATTTCATTTCGTTGAATTCACGTTCAGCTAATTGCGGAGGACATGTAAGACTAAAACGTGCGGGCGCAGCCGTACACTATGTACACGTTGGAAATTTAGCACTCCATCCGAAAAGACGTCAACTGTTCCGCTCTGGCAATGGTTGCAGGCTTTCAGGGTAGACTACAGTGCACCGTGTGGAACTCA
>JAFLJL010018825.1:17500-28411 GCA_018398815.1 Conus ventricosus | reverse complement strand
TTTTAATCACCTAATAGAAGAATTCCTCTGTGAACAAACACAACCGTCTGTATTGAAAGCCGTGAATAAACTGATGGCGTTGGTTGGGGCGCTGCTTCTAAATCGTCATATCCGGTCGCATGGTAAGCACCTTGCCATCATAAGGCCCGACATCATAAATTAAGTTATCAGGTGTCAACCTAATGGCGGGCCTCAGCAGTATTCTGATAGTGCGGATTCCTGGGCAGGTCGACATTTAGCAATTAAAGGCTTAACTGCTCTGCTGTTTGTGTATGAGGCGCGTTCAGAGACTGCCCGCTTTTCCCCTACGTTGCTCTATGGGGATGTGTTCAGCCACTGTTAATTTCCCCTACGTTACTCTCTAGAAAGTTTGTAGATAAACGTTATTTTTAGTTATTGAAGTCTTACTTGTCAGAGAACAGTAATATGCTGATTCTAGGGCACTTTCGCCCGAAAACTTGGTGGAGGAGCAAGTGGGGTAGAGTCGGCATATTACTGTTCTCTCCCCCTGTACCGAAATTCGAACCCGCAACCCCGGGAATCACGAGTCCGGCGCTCTACCACTGAGCTATTTCCGGCCCCCTTGCTGCCGAGTCATGTTCGGTGGTGTTGTGTGGTACTTGGTTACACTGTGTTGGTTTCAGACAGTGTCACCAAGGGGGGTGTCGGTGTGTGCGGATTGGTCCATATACGTTTCATCCCGTTTCTCAAGTCAAAAGACCACAGTGTGCGGGGGTACAGATAGCGAAATATATACTACGCACAAAAAGTTAAGGATCGGTATGTGAAAACAGGTGCATAATAAACTCAGTTCGCTACTGTTTTTTATTTCTTAGTCCAGCCAAATTGTCATGAATTCTTGTTCAGCTGTAAGTGGGCGATGTTGTGTTAGTGCGAAAATTGCACGGGATTCTCTACTACTGAGCTGGGGCGCAAACGGAAAAGCGGAAACTTGCGAAAAATGACCTTGTTTTGGACGTTCTGCCTGAACACATTGCACTTGCCAGATGGAAAATCCATTATGCACGTGCAAGCACTGCTGTTTATGTGTGAGATGCTGTCGCTCGCTTGGCTTTATAAGAAGACATTCCACCAGTAGTAGGCCTGATCTGACAATGCCTCCATGACGAAAATTAAGCGAGTTGGATAGGGGACGAGCTGTTGCATGGTTCCAAGATGGTGTTCCCCAAACGAGAAGTGGCCAGGCGACTTCATGTGTCGATCTCGGGCATTGTCCGACTGATTCAACACTTCACAGCCACTGGATTGTCCATGAAAGACGCAGATCTGGTCGACCGAAGAAGACGACCCACGTGACGATCATCTCATTGAACGACAAGCCCTGCAGACAAGAACAGCCCTCTTCCAGCATCATTCAAAGGCAGTTCAGGGTGGCTACTAACATCAACATCAGCCAGCAGACCATACGGAACCGCCTACATGGGTTTAATCTCCGTTCTCGTCGCCCAGCAGTACGGCCACGCTTAACTCCAGCCCATAGGGCAGCACGCCGCGCCTTCTACGCACGTCACGTGAGGTGGACACGTCAGCAATGGTCCCAGGTCCTGTTCAGTGATGAATCACGCTTCACCCATCACCACAACGATGCCCGACTGAGGGTCTGGAGGCGCCCAGGGCAACGCTTTATTGACGCCACTGTCCAAGAAAAGGTGGCCTTTGGTGGAGGTTCTGTAATGGTCTGGGGGGCCTTCAGCCTTCACCACAGAACACCCTTGTATCATGTACAGGGGTAACCTGACTGGCATCCGATACCGGGATGAGATCCTTCGACCGCTGGCCGTGCCTACACTGCAGCAGATGGGACCGAGGGCTGTCTACCAGGATGACAACGCTCGCCCCCACAGGGCAAGGGTGGTCAACGACTTCCTGCAGCAGTCTGGAGTCAACAGAATGGAGTGGCCAGCATGCAGTCCCGATTTCAAACCCGATTGAGAACCTCTGGGATGAGCTGGATCGCAAAGTGAGGAGCCACCCCCCTCCCAGGGATGCCCAACACCTCTACCAGATGCTGCAGGCTGAGTGGCAGGCGCTTCCACAGAGGATCTTCACCAACCTGGTCAACTCGATGAGGACTCGCTGCGTCGAGTGCCAGAACAGCCATGGTGGTTACACGCATTACTGAGCTTTTGGGAGCATCAGTATGCCCTGTCTTGTGATTTCAATGACTTTGGGAAATCAAATTTGGATACGTAACCCACTTTAATCAAATGTACACGCCAAACGATTGCTCGAGATTGAAGGCAATTGTGTATCGTTATCACTAAAGAATGGAATTAAATGTTGGCCAAACTTCAACGCATTGACTTCTTATTTTGACAGTTATGAATGTTTGTGAAAGTGATCCTTAACTTTTTGTGTGTAGCTTAGGAGGAGGAGGAGGAGGAGGAGGAGGAGGAGGAGGAGAAGAGGAGGAGGAGGAGAGGAGGAGGAGGAGGAGGAGGAAGAAGGAGAAGAAGAAGAAGATATAGGGAAACTGTGTTATGGACAGACTGAGGAGAGATGTCAGACCTGGGCATCAATCCAAATCACTGTTCAGACCTTCTGTTGTAGCCAAGTTTGCCTGAACCATTACGTCTGTTTATTGTGAGTCCACGTTTGCTGTGTATATATGCCTGCGCGTGTGTTTGTGCTGGTTTGAGCGTAGATGTGAGCGCGTGCTTATGTACATCTCTCTCTCTCTCTTCTCTCTCTCTCTCTCTCTCTACCCCTCTCTCCTCTCTCTCCTCTCTCTCTCTCTCTCGATTGATCGTTCGATAGATATAACTCTCTCTCTCTCTCTCTCTCTCTCTCTCTCTCCTCTCTCCTCTCTCTCTCTCTCTCTCTCTCCTCTCTCTGTGTGTGTGTGTGTGTGTGTGTGTGTGTGTGTGTGTGTGTGTGTGTGTGTGTGTGCATGCTTCTGTGTATGCACGTGTACGTCAGTGCATGTGTCTATGCTTACATATACGTGCGCACACAGGGACAACGACACAGTGCAGATCATGAGGCAGGTGAAGTTTGAGACATTGACACAGACACTAAGACAGATGAAGGAACACGTATGTAGCACTGAGTTCCACACGGTGCACTGTAGTCTACCCTGAAAGCCTGCAACCATTGCCAGAGCGGAACAGTTGACGTCTTTTCGGATGGAGTGCTAAATTTCCAACGTGTACATAGTGTACGGCTGCGCCCGCACGTTTTAGTCTTACATGTCCTCCGCAATTAGCTGAACGTGAATTCAACGAAATGAAATGACCACCAAAAAAAAAAAAAATGATGGCCAGGTGTGGTCCGATGATCACTGCTTGGTCAGGGTGGGTCTGGAATGTCCATGTGTCCAGAGGGGCTAGTGTTTTTCAGAAGAAAAAAGAAACGTGTGTTGTTGTGGGTGTGTGCCTGGGTGAAGAAAAGAGAGCTGAGCTTTAGTCAACGCTGATGACAGCGTAGAATGTTCACAGAGAATGCTGAGAGCAGAGGACTGACAATGTCTAAAAATATGCTACATTAAAATAGCAGCAGCAGCAGCAGCAACAGCAGCAGCAGTAGTAGCAATAATAAATATGAATTATAATAACAATAACAACAACAACAACAACAACAATAATAATAATTTTTCTTCTTCTTCTTCCTCGTTCGCTTCACATAGATGAGCAGCCCGGTGCCCTCGATGAAGGCTGCCGTCCACCGCAGCTCCTCCAGGGTGCCGTACAACTTGGCTTCCACTGCTGTTAGTGTTGGCCAGTACTTCCTTCTGGATGCTGCATGCGTCGTACAGACCTGAAGGATGTGGTCGGTTGTCATTGGTCCCTCACCACAAGGGCACTCTCCACTCTGTCCAATGCCAAATTTTGTGTGCATGTTTGGGGGTGCAGGCGATTGTGTCCAGTCCTCAGGCGGAAGATCTTGACCTGTTCCCGTCGTCCCAGCAAATGGTATTTGTCTTCTGGGTTGTGTTTGGGGTGCTGGAGGTGCCACTTTATTCCTTGCTGTGCCTTGATGATTGTCTTGATTTCATCATATGACACCAGGTGTTGACCTGCTCCTTCTGTGCACCGTCTTTTGCCAGAATGTCCGCTTTTTCGTTGCCTCTGATGCCACAGTGTGCTGGTACCCATTGTATCACCACTTTCTCCACTCTGGCACTCAGGGCAACAAGGGCTGAAGTGAGATGGTTCTGTTCTTTGCAGCGGGAATTCTTGAGGGCTTGGAGTACGGAGAGAGCGTCTGAGAACATCACCACCTGCCCTGTTGTTCTTATGGAGTTCTGCGAGACCTCTTGTGGCTGCCTCACAGAGAGCTTCTCGCTCAGCTCGGAAGTTGGTGGAGTATTTTCCTGTTGGGATTGCAATTTCTTCATCTCCGTCTTTGTATCGGAGGAAGATTCCAGCTCCACCATCCCTCGTTGCTTCTGTGGCGGAGCCATCTGTAAAGACAAGGGTCCAGTCTTCCTGGGGTACTGGTTGCAGATGTACTCCATGGCCAGGGCTTTCCTTTGGGTGTCTGACTGTGTTCCTCTCTTCTCCACTCCGGGAATGCTGGTGACGACTGTTGGGAACACCTGCCTCTTCCAAGACGGGTGGGTGACATTTGCCGCGATAGGCTTTGCTTCATGTTCCATCAAGACTGGGATCCGTCTTTCAAGGCGTCTTGACTGGTGGATGAAGCTGCCTCTTTTCAGCCGGCTCTTGGTGGGTCTGCTCATTCTGTCGTTCATTGGATGGTTTTCAAGGCGTTTGAATTTTGCTGCCTGGATGAGAATCTTTGTGTCCCTTCTGTCCTCCAATGACTGCAGCCCAGTGGTCTCCTCCATCTTCAGAATTGGGGTGGATCTCATGGCGCCAGTTATGACACGCTGAGCTTGGTTCTGTATCTTGTTGAGATGGTCAAGGTTTGACTTTGCAGCTGATGCCCATGCTGATGTCCCGTACTCAGCTACAGGTCGGACTCTCCCTGTGTAGAGTCTCTTCAGGATACGTTCATCAGCCCCCCAGTCCGTTCCTGCAAGTTTCCTCATGATCGCCAGTCTCAGCTTGGCCCTGCTACAGCATCTGGTGATCTGCTGTTTCCAAGTGAGCCTGCGGTCAAAGGTCACTCCCAGGTAGGTAGGTGTGGGTTCCTCTGCAAGTCTTTGGCTGTAATAATAATAATGATACCACCACCACCACTGCTTATAATAGTAATGAGACTGAGAATAATAATTGTCACTAAAACATGAACACTACGGCCAATATACGTCCTATTATTACAATCATCTTTGTATTGTACATGTATTTGCGACAGATGTCGGTGATACGGAATAATTAACAGAGAAACACAGATATGATACGGATGGACAGTACTGATGTGTGAAATAATGGGAGCATCGATCCGATTGTAGGAAATAAGATATTCATGAACAAATGTGTGTGTGTGTGGGGTGTGTGTGTGCGTGCGTGCGTGCGTGCGTGCGTGCGTGCGTGCGTGCGTGCGTGCGTGCGTGTGTGTGTGTGTACTCTGTGTGTGTGTGTGTGTACTCTGTGTGTGTGTATGTGTGTGTGTGTGTGTGTGTGTGTGTGTGTGTGTGTGTGTGTGTGTGTGTGTGTGTGTGTGCGAGCAGTGCGTGTGTGTATGTGTGTGTTGTGTGTGTGTGTGTGTGTGTGTGTGTGTGTGTGTGTGTGTGTGTGTGTGTGTGTGAGTGAGTGAGTGAGTGAGAGCTCTTCCAAAACGTTAGATACACCCAGTAGGAGAATTTGCAATTGCTCAAAATAAATTTGTTCATAAAAACATGAAGATATTTTGAGAGGAAATGCCAACAATATCAAAGATGAATAGACAATCTAAGACCCAGACGCTGTCACATAAACAATGGAAAATATACAGACACAAAATGATAGTGTTAAATATATGAACAGAGATCAGAATGCACGCTTAATCATAATTTCTGGAGGCGCATAAAAGATGCTATTAATGTCTTTTCATATGATACAACTGTGAACGCATTTTGCAATACATATTTGTGTATCGTCAATGCAAAGTATTTAACATTGGCGTTGCCTACGCAAATTTGGATCTGGTGTGTCTTGAAATAGCCGTTCTGTTAATTCTAGCCTTTACAGCTTGTATTTAGAGCAGCTGTCCAGAAACAAGTTTCAGCTTCGACCACACCTCCTGCTGCCTATTTCTGTCTTCTCCTGTACTGGTCTTATCTATCCCTTTCTCTGTGCACGTCATTATTATTGAGGTGAAGTCTGCACCTTTCAGATCTTTATCTAAGTTCCATACGTTTATCATACATTTACTCTCTACACGATGGCACGGTTCTCGATATCATGCTAAAAATGGTTCCCCTTGGCCTGACACTTTTTCATCCAGCAGTGGTCACTGGGAACACCTTTCCGACATGGTCGTGCATGAAGATCGCTCCAGTTGCCACTGGACATGTCCGTGTGTAAACCTCACTCGTGACAACAGAAGTGAATGCCTTTGGGTTCAGCTCACTTTTCTTCTTCCTCCAATCCACGTTTCTTTCAGAGTGTGCATAGATCTCCCACAGTTCTGCCACAAACAAACTCCGATGGAGAAAATCCAGTGGACTCATGCAATATCTTGCGGTTGGAAAACAGTAGAGAATTGACGAGCATGTGCGGCTGGAGCTGCTTCATTCGTTTTGTTTATGGCCCGGCGAACCACGAGGCGCCATATTGGGCTAGTCATCTCGTCAGAGTCAACAAGGAGAGTCTCGTTGTTTGCTCTGTGTGCTCGGTGTTGTCATTTCTGTTCGACGATTCGGTGTCGTAAACAGCATTGGTTTGGAGTTATGGGCGTGCATTTGTTTCATCTTGGGAGCAACATTTACCCTACTTGATCGTCATTTCCTGTTTACTGTTCCCTGTCTCATATACATTTCCTTTCGTGCCAGAAAGGTTTTCTGTAATACGCAAAAAATTTGCTTTGACATTTTCATTCCGTAAAATCATTATCATATGAAAACTTGTCATCTCCTTCCATGACTAAAATAATTACCTGAAGTTGAACATCTCTAAACAACGTTCACATAAAGATGTTGTAAACTGTTTATATCTGACACGATGTGATCCCCAGGATTCCATAAGAATATCTTCGATAGTTAGGGGCGCATCAAATGATATGGACTACGGAGCTTCTTTACCTTTCAAAAGATACGAATAGGTGAAAGAGGAGTCGCCAAGCACCAAAATGTTTCTTTTGTATGGCCCCACAGATTTGAAAGAGTTTGTCATTCGTCTGTGTATTCCATTCCTTATGCCAGAGGTATTCATGCGTGAGCTCTGGGTTTCAGATGAATGGGACGGATAGCCAACCTGCCCAATTTTTTGTTTGTGGCACTCTTGGATCGTTGATCCAGTCGATCAGTCACCTCATTGCCTTGAATTCCAACACGACAAGGAACCCAAGCAAACACAATGTCATGACCACGAGATTCCAGAAAGATGTACAGTCATAAAAAAGTCAGATGTGGAGGATGGTTGCTATTATGGTAGCAATGGCCTTCAAAGCGAAACGGATGAGAAGTTCTTTATGTTTCAATTCACAGACTATGTGAAGAGCCAGGCCCGGTGCGGAGAGCTCATCAGTATAGACGGAACTGTCTAAGAGAATAAAGAACATTTCCTAGGGGGAGCTGTTGTGCAGTCAAAAAAACCCAAAAAAACCCCAGAAGCAACTGCTTCTTCAGACTTGGAATCATCAGTTGATATTCTCAGAAAGGTTGGAAAGTTTAAAAAAAAAAATTGCACCAAAAATTTCTTGTGCGCCAAAGAACTGGTGAAGTGACGTCAGGAAAAAAGCAGATCTCCAGAATGTGAAAAGTCCACGGTGCATCGTCTGGAAATACGGACAACTTCCACAGAACTCTGTGGCCAATGTCCGCGTCGTTCAGATGGGTATAATAATACGGATTCCGACAAGTGGAACTGAGCGGGGCATCACTCCATTTTGTATGAAATTGTGGTTGAAAATTGGAGATAGCTAGTTGTGATGATATGACGAACGTGAAGAAGAAGAAGAAGAAGACGAACGTCCAGAAACTCGACTTGGATTCGATGCCCAAATCACCGAGGCTTTCTTCAGGAATTCCTTGTCTGCCGAATGCATCCACCAGTGCTTTGGCTGCCGTGTCACTGTCTTCATTTTCTTCAGAATATTCATGGAACCTCGTGGCAGAGTCTACGGGTGTCGGAGTGTGTTTGTGTCCAGCATCACTCACAGGCTTCAAAGGTCAGTGCCGGCCACTAACAAGACAAGTCCACGAGACACTGTGTGCGCTGGATCTAGGGAACTTCTCCACATAACCACCAAACCCTCCAAACTGTGTTCATTCTTCTTGTTTCAGCATGTGCCTACTGCATAGTATACATTTCTGTTCTCTCAAAATACCTCTATTTCTTTTTCTGCATTTTCTTTGTCTGCCCAAAACAAAGAGTGAAATAGAAATGTTGACGGACTTGCGCCTCTTTTTTTCTTCTTTAAATTTTGACAATAGCTACTCTTCAATATTTTTTGGTCACCATTTTGCGACCTACCCACTCACGGAGCAAGACATAATGTTAACAGCCAGGCCAGACCTTGAGACCACACACAACACGCTAACTGACAGAAGCAAAAATGGGAAGCAATAAGTCACAGTTACAGACCACACCGTGGCAAGATCAAAGTACGGGCTATGAGCTAAAACAAATGAATCATTTACACACTAGACAAAAAAGCACGCGCAAGCCCCCCCCCCCCCCTCTCCTAAAACCATGACAATTTCATACATTAATTTTCAACACATTTTCTCCTCTTGCAGACGATGTGGAGAGGATTGAAGACTGTTGTCTGTTTTACACAAACATTGTTTCCTCTCACAACAATGTAGAACGAAACAAAGAATGAACAATTGTCTCCTCTCGCTCGCAATATAGACAATAAAGATAGACAATAAATTTAAAACAACACATTTGCCGCCCTTGTATTGACTAAACCAAAGACAACAACGAAAGAAAAATGACGAATCTTCGCAAAAGAATGAAATATATATATATATATATATTATATATATATATATATATATATATATATATATATATATATAATACATGTTTGTGGATTGACGTCACACATGAGGCTATGGAGTCCTCTTAGCAGTGTTTGGCATCAAAAATAAGAGATACAAAACTTCCACATTTATTAACAGGCATTGTAAAACATTACACAGTCACATGTGGACCTTCCTCATGTCGTTGAATGAGTAGTCGGTCTGACGCCATGGTGACGTTACCAGGCCAGAACGAGGCAGTGCATAAACGTTCGGCTCCTCCCGCCGTGAAATAGGCAGGACAGAGTCCTCACTCCATCCTTTCGTGGAAACACTGGAGGCCACTGGCAAAAGTAGGTCAGGGTAGAGCCCGGGGCGTCAGATGAGTTAAGGTGCTCACAGCATCCACACTGGAAGCACACAAGACAGCAACACTCGGTCGTTCTGAGCATGCGAGGAGAGGACACTGTAACACAGCCACAACATTGCATTATGTCCTTACAGAAACCCGACACAGTGGCCACAATGTGAATATAGACGAAAAGAATGACATATTAGACAGCAGAAGGAAGACAACACTTCTGACCTTAAAATATTTCGGCTATTTCCTTGCTTGCTTCCCTGAGCACACTATCTTTCTATTTGTTTTGTTTCGTTTTGCTTTTTTTTTTTTTTTTTTTTTTTTTTTTTTACACATTCCCTCCCTTAACTGTGGCCTATCATTATCCCCCAAAAAGACAAGAAATTATTCCAGAAGGCCACCATCAACGCTCTTCACACCCTGCAAACAGTAGAAATTATTCCAGAAGGCCACCATCAACGCTCTTCACACCCTGCAAACAGTAGAAATTATTCCAGAAGGCCACCATCAACGCTCTTCACACCCTGCAAACAGTAGAAATTATTCCAGAAGGCCACCATCAACGCTCTTCACACCCTGCAAACAGTAGAAATTATTCCAGAAGGCCACCATCAACGCTCTTCACACCCTGCAAACAGTAGAAATTATTCCAGAAGGCCACCATCAACGCTCTTCACACCCTGCAAACAGTAGAAATTATTCCAGAAGGCCACCATCAACACTCTTCACACCCTGCAAACAGTAGAAATTATTCCAGAAGGCCACCATCAACGCTCTTCACACACCTGCAAACAGTAGAAATTATTCCAGAAGGCCACCATCAACGCTCTTCACACCCTGCAAACAGTAGAAATTATTCCAGAAGGCCACCATCAACGCTCTTCACACCCTGCAAACAGTAGAAATTATTCCAGAAGGCCACCATCAACGCTCTTCACACCCTGCAAACAGTAGAAATTATTCCAGAAGGCCACCATCAACGCTCTTCACACCCTGCAAACAGTAGAAATTATTCCAGAAGGCCACCATCAACGCTCTTCACACCCTGCAAACAGTAGAAATTATTCCAGAAGGCCACCATCAACGCTCTTCACACCCTGCAAACAGTAGAAATTATTCCAGAAGGCCACCATCAACGCTCTTCACACCCTGCACCCATGTTTGAAAAAAGAGTGCCTAAGAAAGCTCAGAAGATGGTATGTGATGAAACCCATCCTCTGTTCCCCATTTATGAAAAGATGCCTTCAGATAGACGTTTCAGGTAACTGAATTGCGAAACCAACAGACTGAATCGTAGTTTTTTGCCTCTTTCAATCCGTTCATTGAGTAATCACTGACCTGACCATCCTGGGTGAATGTTTAACGCAGTCGTTATAAAGATAGAGGTGAGGGGAGGGGGAGACTGGGATAGAGAGAGAGAGGGGTGGGGGTGGGGGGAGGGTGGTGGGGAGAGAATGAGAGTGTAGATGTTTTTGGGAGGGGGATAATAATCAAGTGATAATAATTTTTAAATCAT
>JAFLJL010018825.1:2500-10000 GCA_018398815.1 Conus ventricosus | reverse complement strand
ATCGGGTAATGTTTTTTCCGCGCTCTATGCTATACTACAACGCAGTCTTTTCCTGCAATAATAAGTTTTTTCTCCTTAGAAAGTAAATAACCTACACACGGACCAGCTTCAAATAACATCTCTGACAGACGTCAAATTCTTTACGTAACATTTGGAAGCAACTTTCCTAAACAGTTCGATATAGTGTATATTTCTATTTACTTTAAAGTTTATCACTTGATTTAAGGTATTGAGATTTCGCATGCAGCTGAACCGTTTCCCTAAAAAAACGTAGACAATATCTACATAGATCAGACACCCTGCTCACCCCCCTCCCCCCCAACCAAAGGCAGAATCAGATCTCGCTTCCCTGGCAGTCGGTGTGAAGTCTCACAACGTTCATTAATTTTCTCTAGAACACGCTGATGATGCCACTTGGAAAATTACCGCATAACAACAATCCTTGATGCGTGTGTGTCCTGATTTCTACCCGAAACCTGCGCCGTAGCTAACGCACTCATTCTTCGATAGGTCCGATCAAGTGTTCTGTGGCGAAGCGTCTCCCGTAGCTTAAGACTTAGAAGTCCTACCCTGTGAATGCAGGGGGATGGTTTGTTCCCGGGGGTGTCCTTCTCCAGGGCTAAAAGCTAATAGCGCGGCTCTTGATCGCATGACGCTCTTGTCATATCTTCTTCTTCTTCTTTTGCGTACGCAGGCTGATACTCCTGCGGACACTCCCTATATGGACAGACAAGTATTAATCCCATCTACCCAACAAAGGGAATGGGGTTTTGTGTTTGACCGTTTTTTATCCCGCCATTAAGGCAGCCATAATCCATCTTCGCGGAAGGTGCATGTTATGTGTAACGTGTCACATACCAACGGCCACACTGGCCTTCTCTTCCGAAAGTTGGTGATGGGATTTTATGTGTGTGCAAGATGTTATGCATGCGTTCACACACGGAACCTCGGTTTATAGTCTCATTCGAAGGACTGTATGGGAAATTGGAGTCAGAACTAATGTTAACTCCGAGGGAAAAATCCCCTGTACCGAAACGGCCCGGTGGAGACTCTTGTCATATGACACAGGGGGTACCCAGCTTTGGGGAAGCCATCTAGACCTTGAGAAGACTGTGGGATCCATCGTGGCGACAGGATTGAAGATCTGACGCCAGCAATAAAATCAACAGAAGAAGAAGAAGAAGAAGAAGAAGAAGAAGGAGAAGAAGAAGAAGAAGAAGAAGAAGAAGAAGAAGGACAGCAGCCTTTCAGATACAAACGTTGCCTCCACACAGAGTTTCAGGCGGAAACTTCCCTTCGCTTTCACTGCCGCAGTCGCAAAGACGACGACTTGAACTTGGGATCGAAAGTCGGAGCGCTCTGTGCAGATGATTTAAAGTGGAAAGAGCCTGTCTCGGTCCCTCATCCCATCCCCCCACCCCACCCTACCGCCCACCACCCCCTCGCCCCCTAAACCCAATGACACGTCAAGGAATCAAACTTTTGTTCGTTGATGACCAGGCGGTTGGTGGATGTGGACAAAAGACTAAAGTGCGTGACAAGAGCTGGATGTTCAGTTCAGTTCAGTTCAGTGGTTTATTTAACGTCTTTTCATCACCAGATGATATTAGACACTCGTTAAAACAACAACAACAACAACAACAACAACAACAAAAAACTTATCTAGTAGTTGCAAAGCCACATCTGATATGTGCATATTTACATAAGTGAGATACCCTAGTGGTACACGAAATTGTAATCTTTACAAAATTTTGCAACCTGTGACTGCGAAATAACCATGGCAATTTCAGCAACACATGAACCATATAAGACACTATTAACATTATCAAAGTTAATCATCTCAATACCTTTCTCCTGATAGAGCGAGGTCAGCACTGAGCATTCAAACAAAAGATGACGCACAGAAATGTTTTCTCTGCAGCAGTGATATCAATATTACAATGTGACATAAAGTCAGATGTGTAGTTTCTAACTGGTTGGATATATGATATGTTTTTAGAACTCTTAGGAAAATCTTTATTGGAATCCATCAGTATTTCTTCCGTAACTGAACAGAAAGACTTCTGACAATATACTTAGACACATCCAATATTCGTTTCTCATTAAGTGGTAATATATTTGTTTCTTTATAACATTTATAAGTGTTTGTATGAACTGGAACTCCGAGAGCTAATTTCATGGCCTTAATTTCAGAGCTGGATGTCATCTGTCGTGGAATCAATTTGGCCACAGAGAAAATTGACTGTGGCACCAAAGTCTGGAGACTTTATTTCCAGAACAGGACTCATGAATCAATCTGTACATGACGACCACGGTGGTTCCAAATGTAGACATTTCCATGAAACACACACTCACACACACAGACAGACACACAGACAGACAGACAGACAGACAGGCACACACAACAACAACAACAACAACAACAACAACAACAACAACAACAACAACAACAACACAGACAAAACCGCTACTACTTATTCTATGATCTCTAAAATCGAAGTTCCAGAAACATGGCAAAGTAATCTCTCATTGAACACATCTAAAGCAGAACAGATCTGAACCAACGAACGATGATGATCAAACTCGACCTATTTGTACTGAGAACGTTTAGAATAAATTCTACACGTGGACGTGTTGGATAATTGTATATATTGCAGGATGCTGTTCTACACACACACACACACACACACATACACGCGCGCGCGCGCGCGCGCGCACGCACGCATGGCACGCACGCACGCACGCACGCACGCACGCACGCACGCACGCACGCACGCGCGCGCGCGCGCACACACACACACACACACACACACACACACACACACACGTTTGGATGAAGAGGTGTATCGTATGTTGTAGTGAAAGAGCGTATTGTGTGTCATGTGTTGTGTGATAGTGCTGTAGTGTGTTGTATTTGATGAAGGCAGTGCTATATGTGTGTGTACGTCTGATGAGAGGTTCGTATGTTGTAGTGAAAGAGCAGTATTGTGTGTCATGTGTTGTAGTAGGAGGGCGTATGTGTGTGTATGTTGTGGAAGGCATGCTATATGTGTGTTGTCTCGTGATAAGGGTGCTATCGAGTTGTAGGAAAGAGCATATTGTGTTCATGTGTTGTAGTGATGGAGGTGCTTATGGTGTTGTATGTTTGATAAGGCAGCGCTAATGTGTTGTACGTCGTGATGAAGGAGTGGTACGTGTGTTGTACGTCGGATGAATGAGTGGTATTGTGTGTGTACGTCATGAGAAAGAGGTGGTATTGTGTGTTGTACGTCGTGATGAAGGAGGTGGATGTGTGTTGTACATCACGGTGAAGGAGGTGTATTGTGTTGTACATCATGGTGAAGGAGGTGTATTTTGTTGTATCGCGTGGTGAAAGAGGTGTATTGTGTATTGTTACTGGGTGAAAGAGTTGGTATTGATTTATTGTACTCGTGGTGAAGAAGGTGGATATTGTGTATTGCTATGTGGTGTAGGAATTGCTGTACAGTGTTGTTGTGTATTGTGATAAAGGCGGGGTATTGTGTGGTGTCGTTGTGATGGAGGGTACTGTGTGTTTGTCGTGATGAAAGAGTGGAATTGTGACATATACGTCGTGGTGAATGAGGTGGTTTTTGTGTTGTACGTCGTGGTGAAAGAGGTGTTTTGTGTGTTGTACGACGCGATGAGGAGTGGTATTGTGTGTTGTACGTCGTGGTGAAGAGGTGATATTGTGTGTTGTACGTCGTGTGAAGAGGTGGTATTGTGTGTTGTACGTCGTGTGAAAGAGGTGTATTGTGTTGTACGTCGTGTGAAGTGATGAGGTGTATTGTGTATTGTTACGTTCGTGGTGAAAGAGGTGATATTGTGTGTTGTACGTCGTGGTGAAAGAGGTGTATTGGTGTTGTACGTCGTGGTGAAAGAGTGAGTATTGTGTGTTGTTACGTCGTGGTGAAGAGGTGGTATTGTGTATTGTTACGTCGTGGTGAAGAAGGGGTATTGTGTATTGTTACGTCGTGGTGAAGAGGTGATATTATGTGTTGTACGTCGTGGTGAAAGAGGTGGTATTGTGTGTTGTACGTCTGGTGAAAGAGGTGGTATTGTGTGTTGTACGTCGTGGTGAAAGAGGTGGTATTGTGTATTGTATATCGTCGTGTGAAAGAGGTGGTATTGTGTCTTGTACGTCGTGGTGAAGCGGTGGTATTGTGTTTGTTACGTCGTGGTGAAAGAGGTGGTATTGTGTATTGTTACGTCGTGGTGAAAGAGGTGGTATTGTGTGTTGTACGTCGTGGTGAAGGAGGCGGTGTTGTGTATTCTCTATTTGGTGTAGGAATTGCTGTACAGTGTTGTTGTGTATTGTGATGAAGGCGGTGGTATTGTGTTGCATGTGTGATGTAGCAGTGCTACATATGTGTTGCATGTCGTGATGTAGGCAGTGCTTATGTGTGTTGTATGTCATGATGAGGCAGTGCTATTTGTGTGTTGTAGTCATGATGAAGGCAGTGCTATATGTGTGTTGTATGTCATGAGCAGGCAGTGCTATGTGTGTGTTGTATGTTATGTGAAGGCAGTGCTATATGTGTGTATGTCATTGAGAAGGCAGTGTGTATATGTGTGTTGTATAGTTATGATGAAGGCGTGCTATAGTGGTTGTATGTCATTATGAAGCAGTGCTATATGTGTTGTAGTCTTATGAAGGCAGTGCTATATGTGTGTTGTGTGTGCCGTGATGAAGGCAGTGTATTATGTGTCTTGTATGGCGCGGTGAAGGAGGTGGTATTGTGTGTTGTATTTCGTGTGAAGAAGGTGGTATTGTGTGTTGTACGTCGTGGTCATGGAGGTGGTATTTTGTGTTGTACGTCGTGGTGATGGAGGTGGTATTTGTGTTGTACGTCGTGGTGAAGAAGGTGGTATTGTGTGTTGTACGTCTTGGTGATGCAGGTGGTATTGTGTGTTGTACGGCGTGGTGATGGAGGTGGTATTTTGTGTTGTACGTCGTGGTGAGAGGTGGTATTTGTTGTTGTACGTCGGGGAAAGAGGTGGTATTGTGTATTGTTACGTCGTGGTGAAAGAGGTGGTATGTGTGTTGTACGTCGTGGTGAAGGAGGCGGTGTTGTGTATTCTCTATTTTGGTGTAGGAATTGCTGTACAGTGTTGTTGTGTATTGTGATGAAGGCGGTGGTATTGTGTTGCATGTCGTGATGTAGGCAGTGCTACATATGTGTTGCATGTCGTGATGTAGGCAGTGCTATATGTGTGTTGTATGTCATGATGTAGGCAGTGCTATATGTGTGTTGTATGTTATGATGCAGGCAGTGCTATATGTGTGTTGTATGTCATGATGCAGGCAGTGCTATATGTGTGTTGTATGTCATGATGCATGCAGTGCTATATGTGTGTTGTATGTCATGATGTAGGCAGTGCTATATGTGTGTTGTATGTCATGATGTAGGCAGTGCTATATGTGTGTTGTATGTTATGATGTAGGCAGTGCTATGTGTGTGTTGTATGTCATGATGTAGGCAGTGCTATGTGTGTTGTATGTCATGATGCAGGCAGTGCTATATGTGTGTTGTATGTTATGATGAAGGCAGTGCTATATGTGTTGTATGTCATTATGAAGGCAGTGCTATATGTGTGTTGTATGTTATGATGAAGGCAGTGCTATATGTGTTGTATGTCATTATGAAGGCAGTGCTATATGTGTTGTATGTCATTATGAAGGCAGTGCTATATGTGTGTTGTGTGCCGTGATGAAGGCAGTGCTATTATGTGTCTTGTATGGCGCGGTGAAGGAGGTGGTATTGTGTGTTGTATTTCGATGTGAAGAAGGTGGTATTGTGTGTTGCACGTCGTGGTGATGGAGGTGGTATTTTGTGTTGTACGTCGTGGTGATGGATGTGGTATTTTGTGTTGTACGTCGTGGTGAAGAAGGTGGTATTGTGTGTTGTACGTCTTGGTGATGCAGGTGGTATTGTGTGTTGTACGTCGTGGTGATGGAGGTGGTATTTTGTGTTGTACGTCGTGGTGATGGAGGTGGTATTTGTGTTGTACGTCGGGATGAAAGAGGTGGTATTGTGTGTTGTACGTCGTGGTGATGGAGGTGGTATTGTGTGTTGTACGTCGTGATGAAAGAGGTGGTATTGTGTGTTGTACGTTGTGATGAAAGAGGTGGTATTGTGTGTTGTACGTCGTGGTGATGGAGGTGGTATTGTGTGTTGTACGTCGTGATGAAAGAGGTGGTATTGTGTGTTGTACGTTGTGATGAAAGAGGTGGTATTATGTGTTGTACGTCGTGGTGATGGAGGTGGTATTGTGTGTTGTACGTCGTGATGAAAGAGGTGGTATTGTGTGTTGTACGTCGTGATGAAAGAGGTGGTATTGTGTGTTGTACGTCGTGGTGAAAGAGGTGGTATTGTGTGTTGTACGTCGTGGTGATGGAGGTGGTATTGTGTGTTGTACGTCGTGGTGATGGAGGTGGTATTGTGTACTGTCTATTGTGGTGTAGGAGTGCTGCACAGTGTTGTGTATTGTGATGAAGGCGGTGGCATTGTGTTGAATGTCGTGATGTAGGCAGTGCTATATGTGTTGTGTGTCGTGATGAAGGCAGTGCTATATGTGTTGCATGTCGTGATGTAGGCTGTGGACACGATGGGAGAGGAGTCAGCACGAGGCAACTGGGGCAACTGGCTGGAGTTCCTTCTCTCCACCATCGGCTGTCTAGTGGGCCTGGGCAATGTGTGGCGATTCCCCTACGTCTGCTACACCAACGGCGGGGGTAGGCCGTCACTTGTTTATGATGTGCACACACACACACACACACACACACACACACACACACACACACACACACACACACACACACACACACACACACACACAAGCCACACACACGCACACACACACACACACCACAGACACACGCACACACACACACACACACACACACACACACACACACACACACACACACACACACACACACACACACGCAACCACGCACGCACACACAAGCTACACACAGCACACGCACGCACACACGCACGCACGCACGCACGCACGCACGCACGCACGCACGCACGCACGCACACACACACACACACACACACACACACCACACACACACACACACACACACACACACACTGAAGGCCCCACAACGTCAGATGTTGTTTAAAGTGGAAAATAAATGGGGGTATCCATCATCGTCAATACATTGTCTTGATCGTGGGCCTTTAGTGTGAGTTAGCAGCATTCCTGGTTCCTGGCCTGCCATAATACAGCACAATTCAATGCACACAACAATGCCATTGCCAACACAACACAATACAGGAACATAAAACACATGATGTTTCAACACACAGCGTCACACTGCACGAGAATAAGTACAATGCAATGTAAGTATGTGATTTTTGCGGCATCCCTGTTCGCTGCCTGACATTGCATTCCATACAACAAAACCAACACAGCGTGATGCAATACAGGACAACGCAACAAAGTGATACATACTATGCATCATAATAC
>JAFLJL010018822.1:0-12500 GCA_018398815.1 Conus ventricosus | reverse complement strand
GTCTGTTCTCGCTTCTCTGTTCTCTCTTCTCTGTCCTTGACTTTGTCTCTATTTTTCTTACTGTTTCTCTGCCTATCTGTTTGTGTCTGTCTTTCTGTCTGTTTCTCTGTCTGCCTATCTGTCTCTGTCATTCTGTCTGTCTGTCTGTCTGTCTGTCTGTCTGTCTGTCTGTCTCTCTGTCTCTCTCTCTCTCTCTCTCTCTCTCTCTCTCTCTCTCTTCTCTCACTCTGCCTCTCTCTGTCTGCCTGTCTGTCTGTCAGTCTGTCTGTCTGTCTGTCTGTCTGTCTGTCTGTCTGTCTGTCTGTCTCTCTCTCTCTCTCTCTCTCTCTTCTCTCTCTCTTCTCTCTCTCTCTCTCTCTTTCTCTCTCTGCACCAAACGTTTCGCCTTCGTTACTTCTCTCTCTCTCCCTCTCTCTCTCTCTCTTCTCTCTTCTCTTTTCTCTCTCTCTCTTTCTCTCTCTTTTTCTCTCTTCTTTTCCCATGAAAACAGCCACAAATGCAGACCCCAGAGACGGGACGGGACGGGATATGCACATACAGAGACACACACGACACAGACACGCACAAAACAGGACCAACACACACAGACAGACAACACACAAAATAACAAACCCCACACACACACACACACCACACACACACACACCACACAAAACCACCACCACACCACACTAAGCAGCACACACCACACACACACACACACACAACCACAAAACCACACACCCCACCCCACACACCACACAACACAAAAAACCCCTTAAACACACCCCAAACCCCACACACACACACCACACCCCACACCCCACACACCACCCACACACAAAACTTTAGGTTTTGCCTTTTTGTCTTCCCCCTGTTTTTTTTTACCATTTTTCCTATCTGTCTGCTCTGTCTGTTGTCGTCTGTCTGTCTGTTTGTCTGTTTTGTTTTTCTTCTCTTCTCTTTTGCCCTTCTCTCTCTCTCCCCTTCTCTCTTCTCTTTCTCCTCTCTCTTCTTTCCCTGTCGGGGTTCGGGTCTTCTCTGTTGGCTGATGTCTCTCGATCTATTGTCTGTCTGTCGGGTCTTTTTCGGCCTGTCTGCTCTCTCCCCTCTCTCTCTCTACCCTCTCTTTTCTTTTCCTTCTCTCTCTCTCCCTCTCTCTCTTCTCTCTTCTGGGGCCCCTGAAAAATATACTTTTGGGTTTCCCCCCCGCCATTTTTTAGTTTTTGTCGTGTTAACGAATCCACCCAGGGTTTAATGTTTTTGAAAATTAAAAAAAGGGCAACGGTTTAAAAAAATTTGTGGGGGGAAAAAAAAACAGGTTTTTTTAAAAAAGGGGTTGTAAGGGTTTGGAATGCGTTTTGAAAGGAAAGAGGAGTTTAAAAAAGGGGTTTTCAAACTTTTGCGATTTTCCTTTTAAATTAGGGAAAAAATAAAATTTTTTAAAAAATTTTATTTTAGGTTTAAAAAAATTAATTAAATTTTTGGAAGAAATGCAACAGAATTTCCCCCTAAATTTGGTTTACAAAGGGGAATGATTTTCCAATCGTGACTGGTTTCAACTTTTTTAAAAAAACAGTATTTGGGAAAATTTTTGAATTCGAAAGTTTTGATTAAAAATTGCGCTTTAATTTGACCCCGTGGGGAAGGGTAATTTTTGAGGATAATTATTTTTTTTTAATCGCCCCATTTTAAAGGGAAAATCCTTTAGCATTTGATACTTTGGAAAATTGGGTTTAAAATCTGCTGGACCAAATGAAAAAAATTGGGTGGGGCCCCTTAAAATTATGCTGTGATGCATTTTTGGGCCCATTTTGTCAATTTTTTTAAATTTGCTTTGTTTGACAAGGGTTTTTTTCCCCCGTATAAAGGGGAGTGGGTTTTCTTTTTTCCTACCACTGTTTTAAAAAAGGAGACGAAAAATTGACCCTATTTAATTTTTAAAAGGCATTGCTTTAAGGGGAATTTCAGCAGAAAATTTTAAAAGGTATGTCATAAAATAGTGAATTCAAGCTGGGTAACAAAAAAAGGGCCATTCCCGGGGATATACAACCCGGTTTTAAAAAGGGGTTTCCCTCCACAACTGACCCTGTTCACGCTCATGGTTTTTAATAGGGAAGCAATTTGCGGCTATTAAAAGAAAGGCACATTGTTTTTATTGTTTTTTAAAAAAACCTTTTGTTTTAGAAAATTTTGTAACTTCCTTTGGGAAAAATTTTACTGAAAGAAGGGGGTACGAGGAAAAACTTTTTTAAATGTTTAAAGAGCATTTTACAAAGAGTGAAAGCTAGTTTTAAAAAGGGGAAACAGTTTGCGAATGGGGTTTTTAAAAAGTTTTGACTCCCTGGGTTTTTCAAAAAAGGTTTATAAAAAAAAGGGTAGAGAAAACACTTAAACCCATTTGGGGAGGAAAAGAGTTGAGTACTTGGGTTTGGAAAAAAACCTTAAAAAGGCTTTTGAAGAGAGCGGGTGGCTTTCTTTTGGTTGTTGAATTGTGTTCACTAAATGATTTTTTTAAAAACACAAATCACTTTTCCATGCAGAAAAAAGGGGGGGGTGGGGGGTGGTATTTGGAAAAAAGAGGTGAGCCAAAAATTTTAGATAGTGGGGGGGGGAAAGGGGGGAAATTTTGGGGAAGATGGGGAGGGGGGGGGGGAAGAAAGGGGGGGAAAAAAATGGGGAGGGGGGGAGGGATAGCGGGTTTGATTTTTGGTTCTCTAATGTTGGGGGCCATCTGGCGCTGTAGAAACCCGATGGTGGATGTTTCTTTTTCCCCCATGTTTTTTCTTTAAGAAGCCCCCCCATGCTGTTGCCCCAAAACCATCCCCAATAGGAAGTGGCTGATGTGTGGAGGTCGGTTTTTGGAAAAGGGGGCCCTCCCACGGGGGGTTTGTTTTCTCTGGAGGATGTTGCCCCTGTGCCCCTTTGGCGCATCCCCCAAGTGTGGGGTTTGGTTTTCTCCAAATTAGAGACGGCCGCTTTGGCTACAGTGGACTATGTAGCCCAAATTTTCACGGGGTCGGGCCCAGGTGAAGTGCTTTTCATGGGTTGGTTGGGGGCCCCAATCGGCTAAAAAAAACCCCCAAAGCTTATTTAAACCCTTTTGGGCTCTGATGCTAAAAGGTAAAAATTAAAAATGGAAAACCCAAATGTAAAGTTATGTTTTTTTAAAATTTGGGTTTATGGTCATTTTTGGGGGGTTAATCAGGGAGTAGAAAATTTGTTAAAATTTGTTATTCGTGCTTCAGACAAAAAAGAGTGATTTTTTTGTTGGCGGGAACGGCCCATGACCGTACCCAAAAACCAGTGAACGTTTTGAAATGTAAAATTTGTTAAAGGGGGAATATAAATTCTGTTAAGCCCATACATAAACATTAGATTAAGTCGATCTTAAAAAACAAAACAAACATCAATTTCCGTTTTGGTTTTATAAAAAAATAAGAGTTAATTATAACATCCCGGGGGCTCATACAAATTCATGTTTTGGGTTATGCCCACGGTGCGGGAAAATCAAGGCAGACGGTACATTTTTTTTTAGTATGCCCAGCTTTCGAAAAATAGAGAAAAAGGTTTATTCCAAAAAATTATATTATTAGCAGTTTCTGTTTTCTTTGAATGGGGACGAGCCTCACATCAAGGCATTGGAGCTCATCACATGAAAGTTTAGTGATATAAATTTTTTTTACCATCCCACTATTTGAAAAGGAAAGAATTTTTCGTGTGGCTTGATAGGTAGGGGGCCCGCCCCCCAAAAAAATTTGTGAGTTTGATCATTTAAAGAAAGAAGGGTGGTCATTGGGGGGGAAAGTGCCCACTGGTGATGTTTAACAAGGGGGAAAGGTGTTTGGTCATGTTTTTTAAAACACTGAGTATGAAACCCCTTGGAGGAAGGGGGAAAAGAATCATTTTTTCCCCGAAGGGGCCCCTAGAGATTTCGAACCTGTCAGGCCCGTTGGTCCTCTCTGCTGCCCGTCTTACAGGTGGCGATGGGTTTTTGGGGGAAAGGTTTCAGGGGAAAACTTAAGAAAAGGGGAAAGAAAAGAATTCTTATGTTAAATTTAAAAAGGGTTTATTTAAACACGAACCTTATTCGTGTTTACCCCTTCCCCCTTTTTAAACCCTTCCCCCTTACCCTTCACCTTTCACCCCGTGAGGGGGTTGAAGAGGGCCCTTTGGTGGGGGGGAACACCCCGGTGGGCTTCCCCGGGAAAATTAAGGACCCCAGGGGGGAGGGAGTCGGGAATCGTATCTCTAAAGGGACAGGAAAAAGACGAGGGAGGGGGTTTGGGAATCACCCTCTCCAGTGACAAGAAAAAGGTGGGGGAGAGGGTGGGAAAGGGCATATCTCCAGGACGGGAAAAAATCGGGGGGGGGGCGAAAATGATTTTCTGAGGAGGACGGGGAAAACCCTAAAAAGGATGAGGCGGTCGTAATTCGGATGAAGGCTTTGCTTTCATGGAGTGAGAGAATATTTTTTTTTCCGGGGTCGGGTTTGGGGGCCCAATGTTGGTGGAGGCCCGTGACTTATGAAGCCCTTGAGTGAGTTTTTTGGCCTTCATTTGGAAAAAGAGTGCAAACCTGTATAAAATTTTTTTTAAAAACGGTTTTGATGTGATTTAGTAAAGGTTTTCCCGAAGGGAGGGGGGAAAGAAAAAAAACTTTTCGGTAGTGCCCCTTTTGGTTGTTTGGAAGGATTGCGGGTGGTATGGGTAAATGCTGTATGAATGGGGCGGTGCAAAAGTGACAAATGTGACAGTGGTGACCCCCCCACTCCGTTTCCCAAATGAAACTGCCCTTTTGGGTTTCCCCCAAAAAAAAAAAGAAGGAAAAATTTCTATTTGGGAACCCTTTTGAGGGGGATTTTATTTTTGGCCCCTTTGGGGCCCGGAAAAAAAAAAATTTTGTTTTTTTACCCTCAAGGGTTTTAGGGAAAAAAAAAAAAAGAATTAAAAAAAAAATTTTTATTTGGACCCCCAAAGGGGTTTTAGGGAAAAAAAAAAGGAAAAAAAATTAGTTAATTAAATTTTTTGTATTTAATTTTTTTGCATTTGTTTTTTGTTTTTTTTTTTATTTTAATTTTGTTTAGGGGGGTTGACATTTTTTTGGTTGGGTTACTCCCTTTAAAGGGTTTTTTTTTTTTTTTTTGGGAGGGTTTCTTTTTGACCCTTTCCCCACCTCGGGGGGCCCATAGCCTCAAACCCCCTCTTGTGAACCTGGCAGGGAAAGGGGGGAGGGGGTTGAGGAATTTGCTTTTCCTTCCCTTTGGTTTTTTGATTTTTTGTCCCCTTCCCCCGGACTGATAGCCCCAAACCCCTTCCCCGCGTTTAGGGGGGGCAAAAGGCGTTGGGGAGTTTGATGTTTTCCCTTCTCGTAATTTTTATTTCTTTCCCCTTCCTATTGTTTCTTTTTTATTTTTCCCCCTTTCCCTCAGAGTGTGGGTTTAGTTCACCTCCGTCACGCCCAAAAAGTGTAGGTGGTGGAGTTTATTACCCCTCAGCCCCCAAAAAACTCTTTATCTTTTGATTATTTTTTTTTCTGGGTGTGGTGCGAGATTTTCTTTTTAGTTTGGGGGGGAATGGCATTTAATTTTAAAAGATTGGGTTTTTTATTTTTCATTTTTTGCTGTAGGGTTTTGTTTTTTTGTGGTGATTTTTTTTTTTTTTTTTGTCTCCGTTTTCACGGGGAAAACATTTAACCCCTAGGGGCTGTTTTTGGGGTTTCTTTTGCTGGTTTTTGATTTCTTTCTACTGTTCCCGGGGGTGTGTTCCCTTTCCCTTTCCCCCTTTTACCCCTTTTTTTTAAAACCCCTTTTAAAAATTTCCCCAATTTTGCTCCCCAAACTTGGGTTTTTCTACATTTTCATTTTTTTAAGGGAGGTTTCCCCTAGTTTGGGTTTTTTCCCCCCCTTTTTAAATTTTTTGTGGGTTCCCTTTGGGTTTTTTAAAATTTTTTTTCATTTATCGTATAAGGCGGTGAATTTTTTTTTGTTTAAATTTTATTTAAAATTAAGTAAGAAAAAAAAGGGCTTTACAAAAAAGAACATTTAAGAACTAAAACTTTATAAAGAATTTTTTTTAGAAAACTTTTTTTGTGTTTTTCCCTTTTTTAGGAAAACGTTTTTCATTGAACTTTATTTTTTTTTTTTTTTTTTTTTTTTTTACATTCCCAAAAAGGTTTAAAAAAATACTTCTGGAAAAATACATTCCTTGGGTTTCATTTTACCTGGGTTTTAAATAAATGTTTTTTGTTTTTAACCCGGGAAAATTTTTTCTTTTTTTTGTTTAATTATTTTAGTTTTGTGAAAAATATAGCATCAATTTTATATCGCCTTAAAATTTTTTCAACTTAGAGATTGTTTGGGGTTTATATCTTTTTGGGCGGTTCATTATGGAAAGTTTTGATTTAAAAATTTTTTAAACAAACGGGGAAAGCTTGGGTTTTTTATGGGGAAAAAAATTAACCCAAATATGGGGCAAAATTTCTTTTTTTAAAGGGGAGACAGGGCTAAAACAGAGGGGGGAAACTGAAAAAAATTTGACTACGAGGGAAGCTGAAAAAAAGATTACGAGGGAAGCTGAAGTGGGAAAAACGTCAATTTTAAATTGAGGCAGTTGAGAAAATAGATTTGATGCTTTAAATTAAAGAAATTTCAGGCATCGTAGAAAACTCCACCGGGCGGTTCCGCAAAAGGGCCCCCAACCAAAAGCGGCATATATTCCCCAAAATTACCCCCTTTTGAGGAAAAAAAAAGGATGACATTGTAGTTTTCTTTTTGATTTTAAAGTCCGAAGTTTGGGTTGGGGCCCAAAGGGAAAAGTGGAATTTTATTTGGGGTCCCTTGGTTTTTGGGGAGGCTTTTTACAAAGTTCCACTCATTGAGCGAAAAAAAATTTAAATTGGGATCAGTTGAAAAAAAGAACTCCTCAAAAAAAAATTTCAAAGTTTCTGCTGATCGTTTTCGCGAACGTTTCCTTCTGTGCGCCCCGAAAAGGAGAATGTTTCCCTCGTTTTTGATTTCCCTAGGAAACCATTGTTTGGTTTGATGGGTCGATTTTCTAAACGAACAAAACTTTTCGGGCCTGCGAAATTCCCCTTTTAGGAACAACTTTTACAGAGGTGAGCAAAAATCTGGCACTTTCCTTAAAGAAAGGCAATTTAAAAAGTTGAGGGGAAAAGTGTAGATGGCTGATCAAATTTTTATCGCTCCCCAGTAAGGGGGGTGGTAGGAAAGGGGAATTTTTTAAACTTTGGTCTCATGGTCATGAAATATCCCATCAGGAAAAGGGGGAAATTTCAGGAAAGGGAAAAAGGGGGTCATTTTTGGGGCCTCAAGGATATTCCCTTTTCCTAGGAACGGCAGGGATCTTTCCCCGGGGTTTCGGAGGGGGCTTTCGTACAATACCGTTTTCCCCGCCGGAAAAACCCCTTGTCTCAGCAAAAAGTTTCCCTGGGCGGGGACAACGAACCCCCCGTAGACCTTTTTGGGGCCCGTTCGTGGGGGCAGAAACCCAAGTTACAAAAAAGTCAGTGGCCCATCAGGGCAATACGATGTTTTTATTGCGGTTTGGGAAGTTCCTTTTTAAAAGGAATGCCCCTTTTAAAAAAATGAATTTAAAACCCCCATTAGTTTCCCCTTGGGTTGTGAAGGAAGGCCTTGTTTTGGATCACATCAAAAGGGGGGGTGGGCTGGTGGGTTTGAAAAAGGAGCCCTCAATTTGGGTTTTCGGCTTTGGTTTTGCGGAATGGGTTTCCCACCCCTGGGGTTTTACGGAAATCCTTTTTGTTTCTTCCAAACCCGTATCCAAAATGTCCCAAAAAGTGGTCGTTTGGGGCAAGATTGAACGTTTCCCCTGGGGCCCAAAATTTCAGTCGAACCTTTCTACTCCGGTTTTCTTCCCCCCTGTGTCATTGAAACCCGTTTTGCGGACTTTATTTGGGGAATTTTTCCAAAGGTTTTCGCTACCGTTCTTTGGGGGTGTGGAGGAACGTTTGTTCCTGTCTTGGGGGTACTTGTCAAAAAATCATAGGAGGGGGGAAAAGGTACAAGCGCTAAAAGTTCCCAAAATGGAGGGCTCCGATTCCCCCCGTTTATTTAAAAGAAATGGGAGGGAAAAAAACCCAGGGCGTTTTCGGCAATACTTTTGCTGCTAAACGACTGTCACTGGAAAGTACCAAGGACAAACCCAAAGTTTAAATTCTGGAATCTGACATTTCTACGGTGTGTTTTCCTGGGCAGGAAAAAAACAAGTTGTTTGTTCCAAAACCCCTTGAGAGACAGTGCTAAAACACGGCTTTATGAAGCATTTTTCGCTGGGGGCAATGCGGAATTTTAAAGAACTTAAAGGATTTTTTGATTCTTTTTTTTGGCCGGTGTCCCCAAAGGAAGTTACAAAATACTGGCCCCTCATGTGAATCTGCCAAAAAAAATTCAGAAAAGGGGCGCGTCCTTTTGCACCCTTTTCACAAAATGCCTCTATTTCCGTTCCCTTTCGGAAGGTAGCTATTGATCTTGTTGGGCCTTTAACCCCTGTCTTCTTCCGGGGCATGCTTTATCTTAACTTTGGTTTTGGGTTTCAAACGACAAGGTAAACCAGAAAGGGGTTTCCCCTGAAGGAAAAAATTTATACAGGTCTGTCGTGAAGCTTTTCTTGCGATTTTTTCCCGAGTGGGTTTTTCCCGGGCGAAAAATTTTTTCGGATTGGGGAACGCAATTCATTTTTAAACTTAGAGAGAAATTTACGACTGTTGTTTAAAATTTTTCCATTTCCCAACCCCGCCCTTTCAAACCCCAATCGAATGGCATGGTTTTAAAAGTTTTTAATGGAAGTTGAAGTCCCTGTTTAGGAAAAGGTTTCAAGACAAAAAAACCCCTGAATGGGTTCCCTTTATACCCGGGTTTGCTTTTTTCTCGGGAAATGGGCCCAAAGAAAAAAGCTGGGGTTTTCACCATTTGGGGGTTTTTTTCGGGGCATCACCCAAAAGGGGTTTCCTTTTTGGGTTATTGAGACACAAGGGGCGAAAAAAAAACGGACTTCCCGACAGTAAAATGTTTTAACCCAAAAGTTTTTGACCTGCATAAACGTTTTTTTAAAGGGTGCATGTGAGCTTGTCAACAGTCAGTGATAGAAAAACAGATGTGGAAAGGTCTTTGAGACAAAAAAAAGCCAAAAGGGACGTTCCCCTTTGTGTGGGGGTAAAGTTCTTGTACTACTCCCTGTGGGAAAATAACAAGCTTGTGTTATGTGGAAGGGTCCTTTTCAAAGGGGGCGAAAAACTTTTGCAGTAATTAAAAAGATCAAAATGGCAAACCCCCTGAGATGGTATTTCATTTTGAATGTTTTAAAAGTATGTTTTAACGTAAAATGTTGCCATAAAACCCCGTAAATTGAGTGGATATGTTCCGGGGTCAGAAACTTGGGTTTTCAACATGGGCAGAAAATTATCCCGGATGAAGTTGTACCCCAAAGTAAAAGTACAGGGGCAGATCAAAAGGGTTTTGAAAAAAGCAAAAGTAGGGTGTTAAAAACTACCCGTGCAGTTGGTTGTTGTACCCCCTTTCCCTTTTTTGTCTATCAAAGGTGAAAAACCCATGAGGTGGGGTTTCTGTGAAAGATTTTTTCTACAAGTCAAACAGGAAAAAGCCAAAGCCCTTTTTTAAAAAAACCTTTTAGGATGTGTTGACGGGGTACCCCCGGTACAGTAAGGGAAATTTAAACCCCCCTGTAATTTAGTTCCCTTTTGAAACCCCCCGTGCGAACCAGAAAAATACCCCCTTTTTCCCCTTTTTCAAAAAAGAGGTTTGGTTTTAGAGAGAAATCAATGTAATGCTGGGATTTTAAAAGGGAATGAACCTTCTACATTCCGTAAACTCACGTTGTATTGGTGGACAAACCTGACGGATCGGTGCCCTTTCTGCATCGATTACAGAAAAGTAAAAAAAAGATCACTGTGTTTTGATGCCGAGCCATCCCCGACATTGAAGGAAAAAATTTTTGTCAGCCCTTAGAAGGAAATTTTTTTGACAGTAGACTTTTATAAAGGAATTCCAGTTTTCCATTGGGAAAAGTGTGGAAAAACCCAAAAAGTCTGGCAGATTTTTTGTCAAGTGTATGAATATTTTATGGACAAATGTAACTGTCCCTTTAAAGGGGAAAAACTATTTTCCCGTTTTTTTTCTTTTTAATGGTTACGGTTTTTTGGATCATTTTTTACAGTGATTGTATGCTATGACGATTTTAAAAAAAGTGGTATTTTGGATAATTTTTTTTTGAGTGGAAATATTTTGTTTTTCAACCCAAAAATACTTGGGTGTTGGTTTTATTTCATTTTCCTTTTTTTGCTTTATTTTTTTCGTAAAAAAATGAAAAAATTTATCAGGTTTCTATTTTTGTTTAAAATTGTTTGAAGAAATTTTATGTATGTGTGTTTCGCCGATAACCCCTTTTAAAAATGAAAATTTAAAAAAAGTTTTTTTTATGCAATGAGACCAAAAACCCAAATTTTTTTCATTTTTTCACTGTCCGGCCCTGGGGAAACATGTGACTTTTCCCCAAAGGACTATAACATTTCTTTTTGGGAAAAAACTATGTTTTAAAAATATGGGTTTTTTTTGTTTACTTTTTATTTTAGAAAAAATTTACCTTGGAAATAAATTTTCATTTTTTATGGGGTTTTTAAAAAAATTTTGATGGGACAAAAAACCAAGGGAAAAAGTGCTTTACATCTTAATTTTATGAAGGGCCCCTTGTAATTTTAATTGTTAATATCCCTAATTGTTTTATCCATGTAAATTTTTGGGAAAAGTTTTTTTTGGGATGGGTTTATCAATTATTTAATTTCGTTTTTTTTTTTAAAGACTGAAAGTTTGAAAAATGCTATTTTGGTGGAACTTTTTTGATTGATTTTTACGTTGGGGTTATTTAAATTTTCATATGTGTGATGGTTACAAATTTTTAGATTTTATGGTGGGAAAATGGGTTTAAAATGAAATTGGGTTTTCCCTTTAAAAAATTTCTGGAGAAAAAATTTTTTCATCCCAAAGGGGGGGGGTGTCATGTGAAAAGCCTCACTCAAAAAGGGGTGCGCTATCCCAAAGTGTTTAGTGTAGGGAAACATTTCCCCATGCCACTATGAAAAGGAAGAATATTGTGGGGTTGACTTGTGTAGGGGGGCGTAAATAAATTTTGAGTATGACCAGAAAGGGGAAAAAAGGGTTTGGGCATTGGGGAAAGGGGGCCCCGGGTGATTGTTTTAAAAAAGGGTGGTAAGGTGCTGGGCCTGTGTTTTTGGGGAAAATGAGTAATTTTTCTCATAGGGGGAAGGAAAAAAAGAATCCCCTTTTAACCCCCCAGATGGCCTAGAGGGTCGAACCTGTCAGGCGTTGGTTCCCCTTTTGCTGACCCGTCATTACCCGGTGAGCGATAGTTTGTTGGGGAAGCTTTCAGGGGAAAACTTTAAAAAAAGAGAAAGAAAGATTATTATGTTGAATTAAAAAGGTTATTACAGAACCCTTTTTCGTGTTTCAGCCCTTCCCCTTTTACCTTCTTCCCCTTTCCCCTTTTTCACCCGTGTGGTGGTTTAAGAGGCCCTGGTGTGGGGAACACCCGGTAGGAGCCCCAGGAAATTTTTGGGCTCCAGGGAGGGAAATTTTTTTTGGGAATCGTAATTTTCTCCCGGGACCGGGGAAAACGAGGGAGAGGAGTTTGGGAAATCTTCCGTGCAAGAAGAGTCGAGGGAGAGGAGTTTGGGGAAATCCCTTTCTCCAGGAGGGGGAAAAGAGGGGGGGGAGATGGTGTCGGGGAGAGCAGGGAATCCTGAAGGATGAGGCGAGTCGTAATTTGGTTTTCAGGCCCTAGCATCAAGGGGTGAGAGAATCATTTATTTTCCCGGTCTGGAGTTGTGGGCCAAAGTTGTGTGGAGGCCGTGACTTTATGAAGTCTTGAGTGAGTTAGTTTGCCTCTCAGTGGAAAGAGTGCTACCTGTATAAAATTTGTTTATAACGTGTTTGATGTGATTTAGTAAAGTGTTTTCCCGAAGGAGAGGGGGAGAAGAAAAAACATTCGGTAGTGCGCCTTTTGGTTGATTGGAAGGATTGCGTGTGCGTATGGAGTAAATGCTGTCATGAATGCGCGAGTGCAAAAGTGACAGTGTGACACTCTTCCGCTTGTGTATGCTGATGGCTTCTACCAATGCAAATGTAGTGAAAAATGTTAGTCTTTTTCTTTATCACGCCTTTAAAATAAGAGATGTATTATGTTCTTAGCACAGCTTGATTTTTGTTTTTGTTTTTGCTATGTTTGTGTATGGTATCATTTAGTACATTTTTCTTTGTCTTGAATTGTTTTAATATACCGCACTTCCCTTCATATAGGGGCTATGGCCTTTGTACCTGAATATACCATTTTCATTTCATTTTCATTTTTTCATCTCTCTCTCTCTCTCTCTCTCTCTCTCTCGCGCGCGCGCGCGCGCTTGATCCTGCGCATGCGCACTTTTCGTGTTTTTTTTTTCAAAATGCCCAT
>JAFLJL010018821.1:46160-74396 GCA_018398815.1 Conus ventricosus | reverse complement strand
CAGAAAATTTTTAACTGGTTCGAAAAAAAACTGCTTTGGAACTAAACCAGTTTTCCCCCTGGATGTGCTCTTTTTCAATAGGGGGGGGTTAAGATAGCTCTTCAATGGAGTACTCACCTTTTTATGAAAAGGGGCAGTTTGGGCCACAGAAATGTCGAGGTGTCATTGCTATATTTTTAAGATTGAAAGTGCGGCCCAACAGAATATTTTGCGCCAGTATATTTGAATGCACTCATTTTTAATTTGTTTTAAAAAAGTTTGTAACAATAACAACACAAGACCGTCCTTCGTTTTTAGAACATGCTATTAATAACGAATGCGGGGCCAAAATGGTTGCGCTTCATGAAATATTTTACAAAGTCGTATGGTTTAATATAAGTGAAGCCAGGGAGAATAATGCAGTTCTAAAAGTTAATAAAGAAGGAATGTATTTTAGTCGGTTAACCATACCTGATGGTTATTACGGGTTTTGTTCGCTAAAAGAAGCAATGAGTAATTTTGACATTACTCTCAAACTTAACAATGCAAATCTAAAAACAATGTTAACATTCAAACCTGAAGAAGAAGTAGCACATTACCTTTTTGATGTAGAGCTAGCTAAAATGTTAGGCTTTGCAGATGACAATCATAGATTTAGAGTTGTGCCAGACAAAACTACTTATGAGGGAAAAAACCCCCCGCTCGATCTTGCATTACATTCATTACTATATGTTCATTTGGACGAACTAAGCACTGATGAAAACTTATATGATGGAAGGCCCTCAACTGTTTTAAGAGCTCTTCCGTCAGGGAAAGCTGCATATAGCGATTATGAAATTATACAATTCTCTAATTTACAGTTTAAAAGATTAGTTTGTGGGAGGGTTGGATCATTAATATAAAAATTGCAGACAAAGCAGGGAAAGTTGTGAAATGCGATAACCTACACATTGTTTTGGAAATAAAATAATAAACTGTACTAAAAATGTCGCGGGGGCCAGAAGAATCCGGAGTTACATTAGCGCCTGTAAGGTGTATAACTTTAGAATTAAAAGACCTTGCAGACGTTGCGGACTTGAACAGAACGGTGAGATAGGCGCTTTGTATGGTTTTGAGTACACTAAAGATGGTGATTATAAACGCAAAGGGGTTGGCGACACCAAAAAGTTTCCTAAACTAGAACAGCTGCGCAATCTAGAAGCAAATAATGTTGGTCAGTATGAATATAAAATAGTTCGAAAACCTGACCTCAAATGGCACTTAGAACCATATTTAGAATGGGAAATAAAATTTGAATTCATAAGCCCATTTACATTTTTTGACCGCCAAAAAGTTTCAGAAAAGCATTCAACTCTAGCCCTTTACATGTAAGTCTTATGCCAGACAACAATAGTCGAAAAGAAATTGAAATAACGCCGTATGGGAAAAAACAGTACATCCTCCACAGAAAAGAAACAGTTGTAAAAAAAGCTTCTACAAAATTACAGTTCTTTCCAAGCAGAAAATTAGGAGACACGTTCACAATGATATTTGAAATTTCTGTCTTTAAAGATGTGGGGAGGGATGGGGTTGTGGGCGTTAGTGATGACCTTATAAAAGGAATTAATAATTAGCTGGCAAAACTTAGACGTTAAACGTCTTAACGTTACCATCGTCGTTCTTCACAATGGCGAGGATATTAAGATCATAACAACAAGCAACAAAATCACTGTTGACTTAAAAGAAACAATCTTACAGAACTAAATTGGATTAATCTTACACATTTAGGTCTTGTAGGGTTTTATTATACTGAACAGGTTTTGACAGAAAGTATGATAAAAATAATAACTGGATTAGATTAAATTCTGCTATAAAACTATGGAGCAGTTAAACTTTATGACAAAAACTCCTCATTGCTCATTGATTTGTGGGCAGACTGGTTGTGGAAAAACAATATTTATCCTCGACCTGTTACAAACAGTTTATCGTTATAATTTTGATCATATTGTGATTTTCTGCCCAACACTTAAATGGAACAAAGCATATCATGATAGAAGGTTTATATGGGCAGATGATGACATATATTTAGTTGATCCCAGCAATAAACTGAGTGAGTGTTTAGAACAGTTTTATAGACTGTTTGAAGGAACGCAGACACTATTTATTATAGATGACTGCTCGGCAGAAAGAGACATAGTTAAAAAGACAAACACTTTGTCAAAACTAGCTTTCAGTGGAAGGCATGCTAGGATAAGTGTGTGGATTTTATGTCAGAAATATAACTCAGTTTTAAAAGACTTTAGAGAACAGTTAAAGACTGTAGTTTTATTTCACATGAAAGACAGAGACTCATTTGAAGAATGTTTGCGCGAAAATGATGTTATTGAAAATGACCAGGAAAAACACAGGATTAAACAAAAACTGAAATCTGAAAAGTTTAGTAAATTAGTATTGAAAACGGATAACCCTACACAGTATGTTTGTTTGTAGATAATCGTTATTTTTTGGTTATTGAAGTCTTACTTGTCAGAGAACAGGAAAACCTTTATTCTGGGCCACTTTCGCCCGAAAACTGGTTGAGGGCGAAAGTGGCCCAGAATGAAGGTTTTCCTGTTCTCTACAGCTGGATTTTTTAAAACTTCGTTTTGGAATCGAATTTCTATCTCTTTGAATCTCTCGAATGTTTGGATGAAATCTAAACAATTTGAATCGACAGGGATAAGCTTCAAAAGGCAAGACATGCGCGTATTTACCAGCATTTGTCTGAAAACAATATCCCGGAAATACGGTAGATTTTTGTTCACGAGTGAAGCTGAGGACCACACATCACGAGATTAAGGCAAACTAGCTTTGTGATGTTAATAAACTTGAAATAATGTCATCTAGTTCTACTTTGAATTCTTATCAATTTACTAGTCGTCAGTCATGGAGATATGGTTATGAATGGAACCTTATGGGAGGTAAGGAAGATTAGAGAGAGAGAGAGAGAGAGAGAGAGAGAGAGAGAGAGAGAGAGAGAGAGAGAGTGTGTGTGTGTGTGTGTGTGTGTGTGTGTGTGTGTGTGTGTGTGCGTGCGTGCGTGCGTGAGAGAGAGAGAGAGAAAGAGAGAGAGGCAGACAGAGGGCGACAGAGAGGCAGACAGATAGAGGTGGGAGGGAGAAAGACAAAGTGACTGAAGGATTTCAAAAGGATTCTTCCAACCACTGGGGTTTCACGCTGAAGAAATTAGACGTCTGTGCACACTGCTGTAGAAGACTAGGCCGGACAGTACAGAACCTTACTTCCCATCCCTCGCCAGTACCACCCCGCCAGACGTCTGTCCGGGTCCCTCTGTTTATCGCTCTCTTGAGCCTCCCACTGCATGTCACCAACCACGCTCCCGCCACCACAGAATAAAACAGCTGCTTCACAATTTTCTGACCGGTCCCATGAATCAGGGAGCCACTGATCAAAGTCGGAGAATGAACACAACTAAACGCCGAGTGCATTGTGATTGCATTGCGATTAAAGCCGACACACATGAATGCGTCAGCGTTCGTCTGATGTTTAACCAGGGCGTGTGGAATGAACCGTTACCACGCCACATCAAGACTGGCGGACACTGAGGAGGGGTCACTGAGAATCCATCCACTTCCTTGTTTACATCACAACTTCAAAGCTAAACAAGAGGGGACAGGCTCACATGGAAATGGGTAACTGAGTGTGGAAAGGGTGGCTGAAATTGACAGCTCATGTGGAAAAAGAAACGACATGAACGCAACATCCGTATGAACGAGGGAATCTTTGTGTTCTGAAGATTAAACCCCGAAAATGTAATAATTTGAGCAAAACGACCGACATATTTTCAATCAGAATGAGATATGATGATGATTTTGAAACATCCATTCGCTCAGACGACTCGGCTGTTAAAACCAGCTTAAGTGACCCTTTCCACCTGCAAACTGATTCAAGGTCACAAAGTGAAAACTCGGGTTTTCTGTCTTGGGAGTCTTTTGTTCACTGCTGTCCGACACACTAACACGAGACATAGAACAGACTGCTGACACATCACATTCTAGCGATGAGACTGTCAAAGTAGTGAGTTAATACAAAATAAAGTGCAACAAAGCACCTGTCTCTGAGCAAAATGTAACAATGCCGCAATGTGGACGAAACCTTTGACGATTTAAAAGTTTTCGTACAGATTGAACATGAGTTAAAAGTTTTTACACTTTTTTTGTGGTCTATATCGTTGGCATCTGTTCACATTTTTAGATACATAATGATTTTGTTTCACTTTCCCCCCGTTCAGTTGGATAACAGAAACCTTAGCAATGGATGGAAATCTATAAAAAGTAAAATTAGAAAAAAATGACGGACAAGTGTATTTACAGTTGTATTGTGCTGCTTTAATGCTTGCTTTTAAAACAACTTTCTAAACTGAAGAATGCTAATGCAGCACTTACCAAGGAAAACGATTTTTTTTTTTTACATTTTTTTCTTTTGGTGCTTAAAATTTACAAAAAAAAATGCATACTTACATTTTTCGTGGACCACGCACCAAAAAGTTAGTTTTGAATTTTGAGTGGACACCACCACCAAGAATTGCAATTCTGACACATTTTTCAAGCAGTCTGCGGCATTGTTACATTGTTTTGTACAGACTGTTATATTGCTACATTTTGTGTTGTATGGGAGCAATAACAATTTACTCTTTCTGTATTACTTTCCGATTTAAGAATGGTTAGATACATAAAAGTCAATGTTGAAAAACATTTGTGAGACTGGATAAAGGGAATGGGCCGGAAATGCTTTACAACGTCAGTTTGTGATTATCTCTCCCCCCCCCCCCCCCCCCCTGTTCACCAAACAGTCTTCTCTCTCTCTCTCTCTCTTTCCCACCCCCCCCCCCCCTCTCAATAACCAGTCCCAAAACCAGGCGCCATTACATGATGAGGCAATTAGGCGTGCGTACAGGGGGTGTAGCAAACATCAAACCAACATCCATGCACTCAACTGGCACCACACTTGGATCATACGCAGATAGGCGGAACTGACGTAAGCGGAAGATGCGAGAAAATAATTGTTTCGATCTTTAGCCCTGGTGAAGTAGGCAGCTGGCAAGCTGCGTGTTCTTTCCCTTGCGTCACATTGTTAGAGATATTAGCACGATAAGCAGACACGGAAAAAGGTGAGATCAGTACACCATGTGGAAGCATTTTAGTCGAAACACAACGTTGTGGAGCTATTATTGGAGTAGCAGAGTCGGAAACAAGGAACTGGAAGCCGCATAATTTGTGACCATGATCCACTGTGCATGTGTGCATGTGTGCATGTGTGTGTGCATGTGTGTGTGCGTGTGTGTGTGTGTGTGTGTGTGCGTGTGCGTGTGTGTGTGAGAGAGAAGAGAGAGAGAGAGAAGAGAGAGAGAGAGAGAGAGAGAGAGAGAGAACGAACGAACTTATATTTTACCAGGGTATTGAGATAAGCAAAGTGTACATGCTTTTTTACCACCCAGCCCTGAGAGAGAAAGAGAGAGAGAGAGAGAGAGAGAGAGAGAGAGAGAGAGAGAGAGAGAGAGAACGAACGAAATTTCATTTTACCAGGGTAATGAGATGAGCAAAGTGTACATGCTTTTTTCCACCCAGCCCTGAGAGAGAGAGAGAGAGAGAGAGAGAGAGAGAGAGAAGAGAGAGAGAGAGAGAGAGAGAGAGAGAGAGAGAGAGAGAGAGAGAGAGAGAGAGAGAGAGGGAGGGGAGACAAAGCGACTGAGGGGCTTCAATAGGATTCTTCCCACCACTGGGGTTTCACGCTGAAGAAATTAGATGTATATGCACACTGCTGTACAAGACCAGGCCGGACAGGACATAACCTAACCTTCCCTTCCCTCCCTCACCAGCACCATACCGCCAGACGTCCGTCTGTCCGGGCCTCTTATCTGTTTATTGCGGTCTGAAGCTTCCCACAGCAGACCACCACCCACGCTCCTGCCACCACGGGACTGAACAGCTGCTCCACAACTTTCTGACCGGTCCCACGAGTCAGGGAGCGAATGATCAATGTCCGGAGAGCTGAACAACTATCTGCTAAGTGTATTGTAATCAAAGTCGAGGTACAAAAAAGCGCCAACTACAATATCAGGGGGTATGGTACAAACCGTTACCACGCCACATCAACATGAAAGGAAACTGGGGAGGGCTCATTTAGAATCCATCCACTTCCTTAAACACAGCACGACCTCAGAGTGAAACAAGGAGGAGAAGGGAGGGGCAAACTAGGAAATGGGTAACTGGGTGTGGAACGGTTGGCCGAGACGAGAGTATGTGGAAAAAGACATTACGATATAAGCGCACCACCTGTTTGGAAAACGAATTCTTAATTGTTCCGAAAATCTAATCTTTTGAGCAAGATGTGTTAATCACTTATATTTTTCAATCAAAAAAACAGATTGATGATCTTAAAATGTTCATTCACTTCGACAACTTGACGGTCAAAAACAACTTAGGTGACGTATTTGACAAGCAGAATGGTTTCAGGTCTTCAAAGGAAGAATAGGTTTTTGGTTTGCTTGTTTTTGCCTTTGAGCACTTTATCAACACCCGTCTGACAGACTGATGGTGGCAGGGAACAAAGCACCGACTGACAGCACATGAAATCCTATGAATCTGTCAAATGGTGCCCTGATATGACGTAACATGTAGGAATACACAATCTCTTGACAAAATGTGGCAACGCTGTAGTGTGGACAAAAACTAACAACCTGAACACTTTTCATACCAGTTGCGCAGAAACTGAAACAATTGTTACACATTTTCCCCTGGGATGTAGAACAATGTATCAATTTCTTTTTAAAAAAAACAACAACCCAACTTATTGTAAGTATGTTGCTTTCTTCATCAACTGATACTAACTGAACCCGGTGGAATATTGAACATTTCTTGCTGTTGATGACTAATAAATTGTTATTTGTATCTGTTTTAACTCTTACATACTTAATAACTCTCTAAGTTTTTTCACATAACAGAAACCTTGTAATAAGGTTAGAAATATATAAAACGTAAATATTAGAAAATGACTGAGGAGTGCATTTCCGGTTTCTTAATACTGTGCCGCTCCAAGTTTCTAATTTTCGTAACACTGTCCACTGGAGAATGCTAATGCAGTATTTTCCCCAAGATAACATTTTTGTATGTGTCATGATTATTGTACGAAAAATCAGTTCTTACATTTTTCATGGATTATACACTAAAACTCTACAATTTTACAGTCTGGGTGAATACAATTCCAAGTTTGTACACTGTTACATTTTCCATGAGTACTGCAGCACTGTTACATTTCTGTAAGACTGCCACATTGTTACATTTTGTGTTGTATCAGAGATATCATGACTTTGCAATCATTTTATAATGAATTTGATAAAATGAATGGACATGGAGTGCTTCATGATGTCATGTTCATCACAATCTCTTGCCATTCACCAGCCAGCCAGCCTTCTTTCCCTCTCTCTCTCTGCTCCCCTCAAAAAACAAAACAAACAAGCTGTAAAAAGTAGGCGTTATTACATGAGCACAATCAGACGTGCGTACAGGGGTGTAGGTAGCCAACACCAAACCGACACCCATGCACTAAACTGGCACACACACTTGGATCGAACGCACATTGGGGTAACTGACGCAAGCGGAAGAATGCGAGACAATAATTGCTTTGATCTGTTCCCCTGATGAGGCAGACAGCTGGCAAGCTGTGATGCTCGTTCCCTTGCGTCATACTGTGGGAGGTATTACCATGGCAAGCAGAAACGGGTAGAGGTGGGGTGAGGGTGTTGTATGGAAGCACTTAGCTCCTTCGGGCTGAAGTCCGACCTTTGGTTCGGGCACTGAAGGACGCACATGACCACCAGAATATAAGATCAGCGTTCCGGCGTCAATCTCATTTCAAATCCAGCGAATTTAACTTTATTCTTTACAAAGGAACGATATTATTTCCGCAGACAAAACAGATCACAGGACATAACACGATGCATTTCGACCTCTTGGGTCTTCTTATTCGTTACATGATAAGTAAGCGCTGGAGTAGTACGTTAAAGATATATTACCCTTGCACCATGTGCTGCTGTCAGTAAACACATTTTGAATGATTTACCGAGTTTTTGTTCAGTCGTTCTTCTTCCTATACCACGAGCCAATGAAGTAACGCTACAGCGAGGCCAATTTTAGACAACATCATTGTGGACGATTTCGTTTAATAACTTTTAACAGTACAAATTAAAAAGAAAAGGCATGTAATTTTATGATAGCTGCAGACAATAGTATCCGACTATGATACAGTCAGGTTTTATTGGTATATATATCTCACATATGATATCACAAATCAACCTAATTGATAAATACTAATGAAGTGATGAAGGATCTGTTCGTCGTCTATTTATCAAGGAACCACACGTCACTGGATAACTCAAGCACAACGAAAATATAATACTGTCTTAAAAAAAATTCTGTAGCCATGGGCCCCTTTTCTGTGATGATCCCAGGTTAATGAATTATGAGTGAGGCAGGCCCAGGCTTCCAACAGCACAGCTGAAACAAGCCAGGCTGCAACAAGCCAGGCTGCAACAAGCCAGGCTGTGAAGGCTGCACAGCCAAATGCTACGTCAGGGCTGACAGGGTCAACGCTACAAGCAGTGTTGTGCAGCTATCACTAGGATAGCACAGCCAGAAACAAGGAATTAACGGCCGTCTGTGTTCCAGTGTGTATGTGTGTGCGTGTGTGTGTGTGTGTGTGTGTGTGTGTGTGTGCGTGTGCGTGCGCGCGCGCGGGCGCTTGCGTGCAAATGTGTATTTGTGAGACACAGAGAGAATGAGAGAGAGAGAGAGAGAGAGAGAGAGAGAGAGAGAGAGAGAGAGAGAGAGAGAGAGAGAGAGAGAGAGAGAGAGAAGAGAGAGAGAGAGAGAGGCGGCACGGAGGTAGACAGAATGACTCAGAGACTCAACATCAGTGGTTTCTTTCCATCACTTGGTTTCATTCCGTGAAATGAAGGACAGAGAGAGATAGTGCGGGGTGGGGTGGGGTGGGGGGGGGTGGGTGGAGATGTAGGAAGGAGGAGAGTGAGACAGAGAAACAGAGAGAGAGAAACAGAGAGACAGACAGACGGAAAAGAGAGACAGATGGAGGAGGTACAGACAGACGGAGAGACAGGCATGAAGACAGAGCTGGAAGGGAGATAGACAATATGGCTCAGAGACCTCAGAGGGATTTTCCCACCCTGGGCTTTCATCCCGAGAAATCAACTGCGTACAATGCTGGTGAAGACCTTGCCAGACGCACACACTTCCCGGTCCCTCACCAGCACCAACCCTCTGTCACGGACAAAAAAATAAACAACCTAACTTGGGGAAACAACCTAACTTGGGGAGTCGCCTGCCAATTGTTCGACCTAAGTCCAAACTCAAACATCTAGGCGTCAGAAAGACGGGCCCATGGGTCGGGTCCGCCAATTAAGCTTAGTGGAGAGGTTTCACCGAGACGGTCCGACCCACCCAGACTGACTAAGCGGCTTTGACCGACGCCCGATGTCTGCCCAGACGGACCTCAGTACCTGGGCCAGCCTTATCCGGCCAATTTGTGAACCAGCGTCATTGTTAGTTAGACACGTGGCGCCCACCCAGACTCAGCTAGCCACCTTAGAGTGACCAGTGTCCACACGGCCACCAGTTAAGTAGGAAAGGGGGGAAGGTAGTGTGTGGTGGGGTGAAATCTAGCTAATCAATTAAATGACCAATTGACCACCACAGAGAGTAAGTCGTGTAGACGGGACTGTCGTGATGTGAATATCCAATGGAATAAGGGTAGACAACTTCGGGTGTCAGGGTAAAAATACTGACCAATGGTACTCCCCCGTTTTGACAGATCGGAACGAATAAGAAGAATGCGTGAGTGAGAGAACGGGAGAACGAGGGAAGAACGAACAAAGAGAGACAGAGAGAGGGAGAGTTCTAGTCTGCTTGAGAGAAAAGCAGAGAGATGAGGGGAGGAGAGAAGAGAACCAAGTTGAGAGATTAGCATGAGATAGTCTGCAGAGGAAGGACTGAGGAGAGATGTGGAGAGAGAGAGAGAGTTGCTAATTTATGAAGAAGAAAAGAAAGAAAAGAAAAAAGAAAAGAAAAGCAACCATGTCCATTTGATAAGAGCAGACTAGAAGAGAGAGAGAGAGAGAGAGTGCAATGCGTTAATGCAGGAAGAAAGAAAGGAGAACAGATCGATGTTGATAGTCACTGTTCTACCCTAACCGGGGGTTCGACCTCATACCTGGCAGCGTCACTTCGCCAAGCAGAACCACAGACCAACGCCAACAGTCTCACCTGACCAGGCGCCATCAGACCAACACCAGTCCCGGGCAGTTGTGTCGTGTTGTGAAAGTGACAGTGAAAAAAAAAGGAAAAGAAAAGAAAAGACAGTGATTCGTGAATAGTTAAGATCACCTGGCCAGTAAAGTAGAAATCTGTTTTATACCCGGGTTAGTTAATGATGTTTTAGATAAATGATTTTGTGAAGTTCAGGAAAGAGAGAATGTTTTATTTGTTTGATTCCATATGCATTGATGTTTCTTTCCATGATCATGTATAGTAAAGTTATAGACTTTACTAGTGGTTTGATGTGACGAATGCATGATATATGAATGAGATTGTAAGCAAGCTGTGAGTGTGTTTGGCTGTGCGCTAGTCCTTCCTCCACTGACATTACACCGAGGTTGACAATTTATTGGCGAGCTTGCCAGGATATTCTGGCCCATTTATTATAATTGTTCAACTTCTCAGAGAGGAAGCTGGGTGGGATTCAAGTATTGTAATCCTAAGACAAGGGTTTCTTACTGTATGTTCCCAAGATAGTTAAATACTAGGCTTGGCATTGCTTCCAAGATAGTTAATACTAGGCTTGGCATTTCAGCCCCAGAGTACTCATTTCGCACAGATTACCTATAATTCGCTCTCATAGTTGGGTCAGGCGCTGGGGCGTCTTATAAAAACTAACTACTTTTGTCCCAAGCTAATTTATCATTCATAGGATTGTGCTATTACGTCACTCGTGTCGGTAAACCACCAGTTTGGCTGTCGTAGTAATAAAATCTTGTTCAAAAAAAAAAAAAAAAAAAAAAAGAAAGAATACAATGGCGGAAGAAAAGAACCCCCCTATTGAACAACTTGTGAGCGTCGCTCGTGATTTAGGCTATTCGGGAGAAGAGTTGCGAGCATTCGTTGAAAACCAACAAAAGATGGAAAGAGATGAACGCGCGGAAAGACGCCGTATCGCAGTAGAGAAAGAAGAAACAGAAAGAATGAAGCAGGAAACAGAAAGAATAAGGGAAGCGCAGGAAACAGAAAGAATGAAGCAGGAGACAGAAAGAATAAGGGCAACGCAGGAAACAGAAAATTTAAAGATTCAATTAGAATTAGAGAAAGTAAGAACACAGAGGGAGACCACCGATGATGGTAGTTCATTTTCCAGTGACTCTGTGCGCAGCTATGCCCCCCGACCCAAGTTGCCAAAATTCTCGGAAGGGACCGATTCGATTGATGCATACATCAGTCGTTTCGAAACGTTTGCGACCAGTCAGGGTTGGCCTCCAGAAGAGTGGGCAGTCATTTTGTCGGCGTTACTGACGGGTAAGGCATTACAAATTTCACTGCGTTACCAGCAGAACAACAGTCTGATTTGGTGCTGTGAAGGAGTCTTTAATGAAGGGATTGACCTCACAGAGGAAGGGTTCAGGAAGAAATTTCGTTCAGCTAAATTACAAGCAGGTGAGACGTACACTCAGTTTGGTGCACGTCTAGATCACTATTTTGATAAATGGTTAGAGTTGAGTGGTACGAAAAAGGAGTTCGCTGAGTTGAAAGAGCTAGTTATGAAAGAACAGATTTTGTCAGGTTGCGGCCCTGAGTTAACCATAACATTTGAAAGAGAGACAGCCAGAGACAGCAGGGAGTTGTTGAAGTTCGCAGAGGTGTATAGAGAGGCACGTTTGGGCACGAAGGTGCAGGAGAAACGGTGCTAGGCACAGGTGAGAAGAGTGCAAGGAGACTAGGGGAGTTTTCTGCAAAGTCTGCAAACCCAGTGGTGGGGCAGAAGGAAGGGCAAAGGAAATTAGGTGTTTCTTTTGTCACAAGAAGGGACATGTGGCGAGGGATTGTCGCATGAGGTTCCAGAAGGCAGCAGCCTTGCAAGAGGTGGATAAGGGTCGTCAAGGGAAACGACCTGCAGTGGAACCAAAAGGGATTCAGTCTGAAGAGGGTAAGTGCAGCCTATGGCTAGCACTGGACAGCAGTCAGTGTCAGGGATAGAGGGCACTAGGCTGAGTGGTTCGTTACCAGTGGAAGAAGGGTGGATTGGCCAGCAGGGGGTGAAAGTGTTACGAGACACTGGTTGTTCATGCGGGGTAGTACGAACAACGCTGGTCGATAAAGGGGATTTGACGGGGCAAATCCAGACCTGTACTCTAATCGATGGCACTGTGAGGGAGTTTCCAGTTGCTAAGATAGAAGTACGTACCCCTTACTTCTCAGGCGAGTTGTCTGCGTTGGTGATGGAGAAACCCCTTCACGATTTGATCATTGGAAATATTCCAGGTGCAAGGATCCAGGGGATCCTGAGTTGTTGACTGCTACAGGGGCAGCAGTTTCAGACACGGAGCAAGAAGGAGGAAAAGGTTGTTAAACCGTTAGTTGTTCCAGGAAGGAAGTCGGGCATAGACGTGTCGCCTGATGAGTTTAGGGCAGCGCAGGAACAAGACCCTTCGCTCGTGAAGTCTTGGGAGTTGGCAAGAGGTGGAGAGAAACAGGAGGTTAGAGGAGGTGAGACAGAATTTCTTGTGAAGGGCGGGCTGTTGTACGAGTGTCCACCAAGGGGAAGACAGTAAGGTGACCACTCAGTTAGAGGTACCAGCATGTTATCGTGACACTGTCATGTCAGTGGGTCACGAGTCGCTCATGGCGAGTCATCTCGGCACCAGCAAAACAGCTAACCGAGTCTTTGATGACTTTCATTGGCCAGGAGCAATGGCAGACATAAAGCGGTTCTGCATGTCATGTGATGTGTGTCAAAGGTCAGCCACAAGAGGGTGAAGAGGAAGGCGCCTCTTAAACATCCCCCTTTAATTGACACACCGTTCAGGAGAGTGGCTGTTGATCTGATTGGCCCAATCGCGCCCTGTTCCAAAGATGGGCACAGGTATGAGACACGTAAGGTTGCAAGGAAAGTTTGCAGGAGGCTAGGGTGGGTTCAGAAGAAGCAATATGACAGGAAGGTGAGGAAGCAATCCCTCAAGGCGGGAGATCAAGTCCTGGTATCTGCTTCCCACGGGTCACAACAAGCTGCTGATGCATTGGAAAGGACCATTCACCATCATTGAAAAGGTAGATCAGACTACCGAATTGATGTGAATGGGAAACCAAAACTTTTCCATGCAAATTTCCTCCGCAAATATATTCAGCGTGAGACTCAGCACATAGGCGCAGCAGCAATCATTCATGAGGTAAAGGAGACCCAGCAGAAGAAGGGGAGATTTTTGTTGCCTAAGTTTCCAGAAGAGTCATACAGGGATGTGTCACTGTATAAAGGGGCTAGACAGTAGGAGTTCCTAGGTTTTGTTGTCGGAGGCGACACAAAGCAGCCGGAAAGAGGAAAGTGGAGAAGAATGATGAATTCAGAGAGACCAAAGACCAAAACAGAAGTCAGGAGTCTGCTAGGCTTTATTGGGTTCTATAGGAGTTTGTTCCCAATTTCGCAGCAATCACGAGTCCTCTCAGTGATTTGGTCAAGGCAGGGAAACCGGCAGTGGTCGAGTGGTCAGACGCTGCAGAGCAAGCACTGCAGACGGTGTTGGAAAGACTAGGTCCCGTCCCATCTTGAAGCTACCAGATATGTCCAAACCATTTTTGTTGCGGACAGATGCATCAGGTGGTGGGATAGGTGCAGTATTGTTGCAGGAGCATGAAGTGGTCGAGTTTCCTGTGAGATACGCTAGCAGGAAGTTGACAAAGTGTGAAGAAGGGTACGCAACTGTAGAGAAGGAGTGTTTAGCTGTCGTGTGGGCCGTGCAGAAGTTCCACAAATACTTGTATGGGAAAGAGTTCGTGATAGAGACAGATCACCAACCACTCAAATTCCTGCAGGAGGCGCAGTTGGAAAAACAGCAGAGTGCTGCGTTGGGCAATGCACTGCAGCCCTACAGGTACCGAGTGCAGTACATCCCAGGTCGACAGAATGTCGGAGCTGACTATTTAAGTCGTGTAGTCTAGCAAGCTGCAACTCAGAGGAAGTCAGTCATATCCGGGGTGCATTGTTGATATATGTGTTGATTCCAGTTATGTTGATTGGATAGGGGTTCATTCCCAGTTGGCTATGGTTCAATATTTTTTTTGTGTGAGACTTGTTCATATTTTCTTTGTGAGACTTGTTCATGTGGATGTAGTTATGCTTGGAGCATACAGTCGCTTGTGTAGTGATGCATTATTTGCAATAAGTGAGGATGGAGATTCCTCAGTGAAGTGTCATGGATCGCGATCATATTATATTGTGCTTTTCATAAGAATTGTGAAAAGGAGAGATGGCAAATCCGCAGGTAGGGGAATTGCATAAGTGCGCACAGAGGTCGTTATAGAATGAGTTGAAATAACGCAAGAGCGCACGTCAATGATAACCATTGGAGTGGTATTCACTAATTGTATATTTTATAACTTATAAACCGTTGGTTTGTAAAGTATTTTCCAAACTTTGCGCGTGTAGCTGTGTGTCAGCAAATTCGGTTGTTGTCCTTTTTGTACCGTTGTTTTGAGACAATGCGGAGCATGGTCTTTTGCAAGGGGGAAATTGTCACGGACAAAAAAATGAAACAACCTAATTGGGGGAAACAACCTAACTTGGGGAGTCGCCAGCCAATTTGTTCGGACCTAAGTCCAAACTCAAACATTCTAGGCGTCAGAAAGACGGGCCCATAGGTCGGGTCCGGCCAATTAAGCTTAGTGGAGGGGTTTTTCACCGAGACGGTCCGACCCACCCAGACTGACTAAGCGGCTTTGACCGACGCCTCGATGTCTGCCCAGACGGACCTCAGTACCTGGGCCAGCCTTATCCGGCCAATTTGTGAACCAGCGTCATTGTTAGTTTAGACATCGTGCGCCCACCCAGACTCAGCTAGCCATTTTAGAGTGAACCAGTGCTCACACGGCACCAGTTAAGTAGGAAAGGGGAAAGGTTGTGTGGGTGGGGGTGAAATCTAGCTAATCAATTAAATGACCAATTGACCACCACAGAGAGTAAGGCGTGTAGACGGGACTGTCCGTGATGTGAAATATCCAATGGAATGAGGAACAACTTCGGGTGACAGGTAAAAAACTGACCAATGGTACTCTCGCCCGTTTGGACAGATCGGAACGAATACAAGAAGCAGTGATGTGAGAACGGAGAACGAGGGGAAGAACAGAACAAAACAAGAGAGATAGGGTCTGGTTCTGCTTGAGAGAAAAGCAGAGATGAGGGGTGGAGAGTGAACAAGTTGAGAGATTAGCATGAGATAGCTGCAGAGGAAGGACTGAGGAGAGTTGGATGAAGAGAGGTTGTAATTTTGAAAAAGAAAAGAAGAAAAGAAAAAGAAAAGAAAAGCAACCATGTCATTGAAAAGAGCAGACTAGAAGAGAGAGAGAGAGAGAGAGTGCAATGCGTTAATGCAGGAAGAAAGAAAGAGAACAGATCGATGTTATAGTCATGTTCTTTCACCCTACGGGGTTTCGACCTCTCCCTGCGGTCACTCGCCAAGCAGAACACAGACCAACGCCAATCTCACCTGACAGGGCGCCGGTCAGGCAACCGTGGGGGGCAGTTGTGTCGTGTTGTGAAGGGGGACAGTGAAAAAAAAAGAAAAGAAAAGAAAAGACAGTATTCGTGAATAGTTAAGATCACCTGGCCAGGTAAGTAAAATCTTTTATACCGGGTAGTTAATGATGTTTTAGATAAAGATTTGGAAGTCAGGAAGATAGAAAATGTTTATTGTTGATTCCATATGCAGATGATTTCTTCCATGCTCATTATAGTAAATAAGACTTTACTAGTGTTGATGGACGAATGCAGGGTTATGAATGAGATTGTAAGCAAGCTGGAGTGTGTGCTGTGCGCTAGTCCTCCTCCACAGCTTACACCGAGGTGACACCGTCAGACGTCCCTCTAACACTGCCTGGGGTCTCTCCGTTTATAGCTCTCTGGAGCTACCCACATCCGACCACCGTCCAAACACCCGCCAACAAACACGGATGGTACAGCCGCTCTACACCGTTCTGATCGGTCCCGAGAGCCAGGGGAGCCAATGATCAAAGCCGAAGCAGTGAAGACAACTACCTGCTGCTGAGAGTAGGTAGTGCCAGCACCAGCATCCGTCTGATCTTTGACCAGGGCGTGTGGTACAAATCGTTACCAAGCCACATCAACACCGTAACAGAGGGCTCGTTCAGAATCCATCCACTTCCTTAAAAGATAGCGCGATTTCAAAGAGAAAGGGGGAGAAAAGGCGGGCAGGAAAATAGGCGAAGGTGTGTGGAAGAAGTGGCTGAACTGAGATCATGTTGGAAAGCTTAACAATACAATAGAATCATGCCTGTGAAAGAGGACATGTTAATGTGCTCAAAATGTTTAACATTTAAAGCAGTATATCTGGATGGGTAATATATCTTCTCTTTAAAAAAAAAGAAAACAATACTGATATCACAACGACCATTCATTTGTGAGACTGTCAAAACCTATTTAAGTGACGCTTTCAACCTTCAAACTGATTTACGGTCGCTAGCGAAGAATATGTTACCGTCTTTGAACATTTTCTCGACAACTCGTTGACGGATTGATGTGGCACATGACGCAGAGTTGACTGACTACTCATGACATCCAGCAATAGGAATGTCAAAGTGGTGCTTCGATACAATTCAAAATGGAACAATGCACCAATCGATACACAGAGGGTAACAATGTACCAATCTGCACAAAAAGTGCAACAATACATCATTTCTATTCAAAACGTAACGATGTACCAAACTCCATGAAAAACGTAAACAATACACCGGCCTCCATGCAAAATATAACAATGCACTAATTTCCAAGTAAAATGTGAAAATGCACCAATCCCCATAAAAAGTGTAACAATGCTCAAATATGAACGAAAAATGTAACAATGCATATCTTTCAGGTATAATGCACGGAAATTGTAACAAGCATCACGTTTCGCGTCCTGAACATACATTCAGTGTATCAATTTTTTTCTAACTGTTTTTGCTGAGACTGACGCCTTCAATGGGTTTATCGATCAATCGATCATAACTACTCGACATTAAGTAATGGAATATTAAGACTTAAACCTTTTACTGTTGATGGGAAACAAATAAAAATATTCCTATCTATCTGAACTCTTCATTACTGGTCAAATGTTAGCAATTTTGGGTACATTTTGCCGTTCACTAGAATAACATACACTCATCATCAGTAGTGTCAGGCAAAGTGAACATCTACATAACATAGGTGACAACCCAATTTTCCTCATTTTACAACTTCCCATATTGAAAAGTACGTTTTCCCTTATTCCGAGCTCCAAAACCTTATACATTACGGAAAACGCAAAACATACACAAAAATTGCTGTGAATACAATGTAATACTCAGTATCAGGCGGAACTTCTTGAAACAAATGGCAGTTTAAGACAGTTTATGAATAACAATAACACTTACCCATCCATCAGAACCTCCTCTTTCATTCCAGCAGAATGCATCACTTGAGACAGTTTGTAGATCAAACTGACAATGATGCAGAATTAAAACTGTTTATAAACCCATTGTTTACACACACCTCCACTTTACCAATATCATGAGTCCATCAAAGTCACAAACCAATTTGTTCTATGCACTTTCCACTCCTACCAACATTATTAGTCCATTGAAGTCAGGAGTACATCATTACTAAGTCTTACTGTGATCACCAAAGTTTCTAAATCAGTTTTACCCGTATTGAAACTTGTGTACGGCCGTATAGACCCGAAATCGTAGGTTTCCCGTACAGCAATACGGGAAAACCGTATAGGTTGACACCTATGACATAAATTAAACATCAGAAAAACGATTGACAAGTGTATTCATGATTTCCCAACGTCGCACTGCTCCCAGATTTTGATTTCCTAAAAAATATCTGCACTAAAAAAAATGCTGATAGTAGCATTCTTCATGCAAAAAGTAACAACGTGTAATGGTTTTGAGCTTAATGTATGGAAATTTTAACTATTCTTATCTTCTTTATTGATTTTGCACAAAAAGGTTTATAATCTCACATTCTAGTGCTAGTGGATTCCACACCTCAAAACTGCATTTTTGTGACATTTTTCGAGAAGGGTGCTGCATTTTTACGATTTGCATTCTATCAGTGCTTTCACAACTTAACGTCCAGTGTCATTTTGCAAACTACGGCGTGTCAAAGATGAAAAAGTCCATGCTGAGACATAAACTGGACAGTGTGTACAGGCAGGGCCAGCTTCAAACGACGACTGCTGTCTGATTTGCGCACAGGGCGTGTAGTCAACACCAGGCCAATATCCACACACTAAATGGAATCACACTTGGATCGTACTAAAAAAAAAAAAGGGCAACACGACGCAAGAGGAGCATGCCAGACAATAATTGCTTTGATCCTTTCCTCCCTCAGTGGTAAGGCAGGCAGCTGGCGAGCTGTATTGTTCGTTCCCCTAACTCAAATTGTGAGATGTTACCAGCATGAGTAGTCACGCGAAGAGGTGGGGTTAGGGTACCGGGTGGAAGCACTTAACTCAATACACAATGTTGTGGATCTGCCTTTGGGATGGAAGAGCAGGAAAGAAGGAACTGGAAGCAGACGAGATAGTTCTGCGTAGCTAAAGAAGGGAGTACGGTGGGTAAGGACAAGCGGTTAGGAGAGAGAGTTAACAACAGTCAAGCGAGTTTGAAACTTCTCGACTAGAACCCGAGGCAAGAGACAGAAATCAAGGAATAGCACAATGGTATCACGCTGTCTAGTAAGGCACTCAAGAATAAACGCGTATACAAACACACGTGCGCACGCAAAAACACGCGTACACACACACCCATACTATCACACAAATAAATAACGGGGCACACTGATTAAGAAATCGATTCTTTAACCTTAAAAAATCTGAAAGATTCTGGAAGAGGACAGTGTCTTGGGAGCGGGAGGAGGGGGGGGGGGGGGGCGCAGGCAGGAGGATTGGTTTTGGGTGGGGATGGAAAGAAGAAAAAGAGGCAGATGTAAGAGAGGAAATAAAATTCATGATCAAAATTATTCGGATCTTAGCTCCGCTTTCATGGTCATGCAATTCTCCCCCAGGCCCTACACAGAAACCATTCCTCTTTATCTATCTACCCATCCCCACCTTTCTCTCTCTCTCTCTCTCACGCGCACACACACAACACACACACACACACACACACACACCACCACACCACCACGCACACACACAACCGCACGCACACACACAACTCACTACACACAGTCTACTCAAGCATCTTACCAAGAGACGAACCAATTCTAGCTTATCGTCATAAATCGTAGCCATCGGCAACGGGTTTTAACAGTGATCATAACCAAAAAACATGTCTCCGAGCTATGCAGTGTTCTGCTACTCCCTTCAGCTACGCTTCACACCTATTTCTGTCGGAAGGCTGATGGGAGAGAGGGGGGGGGGGGGGGGGGGGGGGGGGGGGGAGGGGGGCGGGGCGATACGGGATTGGTGGGAGTGGACAATACAGGAAGCTGGCGTCAAGAGGGATCAGTACAAGGTCGGTAGCATGCCAGACATTCCAACAACTTCACAGGGGGTCCCATCGCCAGACGTTGTGCACGTGCCCGGGACAACCTCGATGGTACGACTGTCAAGCTATGGATGTCTTTAGGAATAGGATCACTCGTTCTATCACGATTGAAGGTTCAAATCGGCACAGGGACCTTTGTGTCAATTGTTGATGACTGATATTTTGCCCTGGCATGCTCTCCGTTTGTCGACCTATGTAGCTTTTACACATGCACACACACACACGCGCGCGCACACACACACACACACCAACAAAGTAACCAACCTTCGCTGCCCTCCGCCTTCAAATAAATTAACAAGTGTACACCACACACACACACACACACGAACCTTATCTCAAAATAAATTATTCATCCATCCACCCACCCCACCCTAGCCAATAAACCGCTAACCCACGCACAAACCCTTGGTAGTGTGAGCAACACACAGCGCGCGCGCGCGCGCGCGCACGCACGCACGCACGCACCCACACACACACACACACACACACACACACACACACACACACACACACACACTCAACCAATCCACGATTTACACACAACACTAAATCAACCAGCCCACACTACAAACCTACTTAATCAACCCACACACCATACCACTAAATCAACCAACCTACACTACACACATCCACTAAATCAATCAACCCATACTATCCTCCCACTTGATCAACCATCCCACAACACACACACACACACACAAAATCAACCAAAACACACACACACACACCACACACACACACACACACCACACACACACCCACAAGCTAATTCAACCAAAACGAGGCCCGCAACTCTTTCTCCAAAAATCATGACACGATTCTGGCATGGTGCAGATAACAAACGTAGTATATCACCACTCACAAAACTCGCTCGAATCTGTCCGGCACTGATTGTCCGTCTTTGCGTTTTACCCCAACTACCTACAGCTTTCAAAGTGAACTGCCAACGACACTCTACGGCAGTGGCAAGGAAGCAATTCCGGGTTAACAGAGGGACACAGTCTCGACAGATCATCCAGCAGACAGTCCTGCAGACAGTCCTGAACCTGCGGGTTGATGGATCGGAGGCTGGCCAGCCAGGAGTTCGAAATTGTCGCTGAAAATGGGTTCCAATCAAAGGAGCGGTGGTATACAAGACCCACAAGAGAAAGCGCAACAAAACAAACAAAAAAAAAAAGCAAAAAAAAAAAAAAAAAAGCCGTAGTTTCTAAAAAAAAGAAGAAAAAAAAAAAGAAAAAAAGAAAAATCTATGGGGCATCGATCCCTTTAAAACTGCTTACTCCGTAAGCATCAACAATGAAATGAATTAATAAGAGGACACACAGACTTTGTTTTCGGTTTCTTTCTCTTTTCTTATACGCTCTTTCCCTCTTCCTTCGTCACCCCCTTCCCCATGTTTTCTCCCCCCCCCCCCCTCCCCGTTTCTTCTGCCCCCCCTCCTCCCTCCCTGTTTCCCTTCCTCCCCCCCTCCCCCCGCCCTTCGCCTTACGCACACTTTAAACCCTTGAAGGAGAAAAAAAAGGGAAAACAGATTAAATTGAATAAAAGCGGGGGGTGGAGAGGTGAGAGGAAAGGAAATATTTAAACCCGGACCTGAACCTGGGACCTTTAAAATTCACCGACTGAGCTATGTCGGCTGAGAGTGAATACAGTGTTTTACCTGTATGAACGTCAAATGCGAGGCATGTCTGACTCGCTCAAATCCTAACATCGCTTCGCCTCGCTGTATGGCCTCAATAAAAGTGCGAATTATGCGACTTTCTAGCACCAAAGTGATGTGCTATTGATCTACACGGTCTGGAGACTATCTGACTAACAATGTCAGGATTTGTATGTGGAGTACGTAAACACACAGGCAGACAGATGGACACAAAGACAGAACGTTTAATGTATGAATCGGATTATACGGTAAACCCACCATTGCACACTTTCTCACTATGAATGAACACATAATGTGGTACTTATCTACCTCGAGACCGACATTTGAAAACACAAACAAAAAAGGAAAAAAGAAGTAAAAAGAAAAGGAAAAAACAAGCAGCCTGTCTCATAAAGAATCAAAGACACACTCTGTTGATAACAGTCACATCTCAAGAGTGAATACTTTCGATTAGGACGAAGCATGCACTCAGGTAACATTTTAGTGCTGTATTAATAGTGTGTGCAAGGCAAGGGAAAGGGGATAGAAACAGAGGGAGGAAAGGGTTGTCAGGAAATCCTTCCCAGACTTTTCCGCCCTTACATTTCCAATACGCGCTATATAGCTTTGACATACTTCCTTCAGTATGATCTTAGAAGAAGGGTCTAAGTTAAAAGTGCAGACAGTCTAAAACGATTACCATACTTTTTTTCTAATTCACGGGGAAACAAGGTTCCTTAGTTCAATCAACACATTTCCGTGCAAATGTCTGGGCGCCAATGTCAAGATAAAACTCTGCTCTCCATCCATGGGCGTTCCCCGTGGAGATATGCGTGATAAGAACCATATCCCACCCCTCCGGGCCTGTCTACGTCAGTAGGTTGCTGGTCTTCTTCAGCCATCGAATCACAATCTTCGTCTAACTCTTACAATGGCCGACACGGTTACTCACGGGATTTCGCCTGTAGCCAAAGATGTAAAAATAACGTCGATGAATGACGACGCGGTATGTGTCATAAACAGCGTAAATGAAAGATATAGCATGTACAGATTTCAGTAGATTTATGTTGGGGAAGGGTGGGTGAAGGGGCGGGGCGCACGGGGCAGGGGGGGGGGGGGGGGGGGGAGGGGCTGCGAAGCATGGTAAAGGTAATCAAGGGAAAGAGGACGAATGCAAGAAGGGGGGTGGGGGGGGGGGGGAGAAAAAAACACAGAAACAGACACAGATAGTGGGGGGGGGGGGGGGGGGGGGGGGGAAGAAAGAGAGAGAGAACATGATTTCATTTGTGGACGCGTACATTAGACGTGTGTGTGTGTGTGGTGTGTGTGTGTGTGTGTGTGTGTGTGTGTGTGTGCGTGCGTGTGTGTGTGTGTGTAGATTGTGTGTGTGTGTATGTGTGCGTGAGTGTGCATGCGTGCGTGCGTGGTGTGTGTGTGTGTGTGTGTGTGTGTGTGTGTGTGTGTGTGTGTGTATCGTACCTCGTACGCGGTAAGTATGCACGTTTAGCTCGGTTTACTGCATACAGTTGATGGGCAGCTGAGTTCGGATGTTACCAAGGGTTTCCACACCAGGTGGTGTAGCCACAAACCAGCTACCGCTAGCTGCTCCCCTCTCACTGTCATTCATCACGATGACAGGCATGACGCAGTCACGGGAGACGGGCAGACAATACTGCCGGCGGCTGCCACGCAGATAACGTGCAGCGCATTCCACGGTCTGTTATGTCGTCTGCGGCGCATCAACGCCTTCTCTCCCTCCGCCTGCCCTCCTTCCTCCGCCTCTTCCCCAACCTTCTTATCCCTCCCCCTCCTCTCCGCCCCTCCTCAACCCTTTCTTGACCGATCCAATCGTGGTTGGCGGTCGAGTCTCGGCAATGTATGATTGGTACATAACTGCGCGAACGCGCGTGCGGACACGTGCACACAGTCGTTAATTCATTTACAACAATGTGGTGCGTTAATGGAGGTAGTGTACGCTTTAGGGAAGAAGAAAAGGGGGTGGAAGAGGAGGAGGAGCAGCAGGAGGGGAAGGTGAAGAACAATTTTCATTCACGTTCGCAAGGACAAAGACACCTTTTTAGGAAAAGAGAAGGTAGGAGAGGTCGAAGACAAGCAGGAGCAGCAGGAGGATGATGATGGAGGAGGCGGAGGAGGAGGAGGAGGGGAGGAGAAAGTGGTCGGACAGATGGAGGAGACGGAGAAGGAAGTAGAGGAAGCTGGAGAGGAGGGGGAGGAGAAAAGAACTTAGTTCGAACATGCAAGGACTGAAAGTGTATATTCTAAAACGAATTCTAAGAGACAGGGTGGGAGAGGAGGAGGTGAAGGGAACGGGACGCGGAGGGGGAGGTGGAGGAAATTTGGTACTGGTATGCAAGGATGGGGACTGCAAAGTTTCCGCAAGAAGATGGAAAGACATGGGAGAGGAGAATGAAGAGGATGACGCACAAATTATACACAGGGACGCAAAGATACAGATAGCGGGTACAGCAGGTGTATAGATGTATAATATCAACCAATTCCATGGAACGTGACAATGCTTTTTTATTTGTTTTTTTTTTTCTCTTGGCACGTAATTGTCAAGTTTGTATGATATTGAAAGACAATGTTTCCGTCATTTTCCCTAGAATATGTGGTTTCATTCCAGAAGTAGGAGTTAAAATGAAAAGAAAACAGTGAATAATCAGATAAAAGAGTGCATGGCCGGTCAACCCTGAACTGACTCGGTCAAACTAATCATTGTTAATACTTGAATCGAAACAGCTGTGCACATAACATTCATCGAACGACAGAAGTACGTCGTTTTTAGGTATAACACTTCTATGCAGTTTACTGAACTGAAAACCAGGTCATTTTCCAACAGGATTTCAACAGCAGAATTATATGTTATACCAATGGCTTTTTCTTACATATGCCGCATCTTTACGCAGTAATGTTTTATGTTGCTCAGGCTCTTAATCCGTTTTTAACTTGTATAATAAAAAAAAAACCACCACTGCCACCGTAAAGATACTTTAAAAAAAATACTTCACACATCATACGAAATTTCAAACTATCATTATACAAAAGCTTAACAATTACGTACATCTAAGGGTTCCAACTTCCATCACACTGTGGTTTCACAAATGAAACAGCAGAGAGACAGTCTTGTCAAACAATAAGCATGGTGGCATACAGACATTTAAAACAGTCAATATGCTCAAAAAATTTCTCGTTATATGTATATATACTACTCAAAACAAGTTAAGGGCCACTGTTACAACGCACTGTAAAATCAAAAGCACGAAAGACATGAACTTGAATCAGAGTGAAAATTTAATTTCATTCATTGTCAAACCGGATAAAGCAAAAAACCGAGTTACAAAAGCACACACTCCTCGGAACGTGTATTTGAAGTCAGGAGGTTGAAATGGACAATTCACAAACATGGCCTCTGACATGAAAGTTCATTCAATATCGGGTATGACCACCTCTTGCAGCGAGACAGGCTGTGCAACGGCGACGCATGGACCGAATGAAGTTGCGGAGAGTCGCTTGAGGGATGGCGGCCCATTCCTGCTGCAGGAACTGGACCAGCTCTTGTTGATTGGCTGCAGGAGGATGGTTGCGTCGGACAGCCCGTCCCAACACATCCCAGAGGTGTTCAATGGGTGATAGGTCGGGCGAGTTGGCTGGCCACGGCAACCTGACGACACCCTGCTGTTGGAGAAGTTGGTGACGACAGCAGCACGATGTGGACGAGCATTATCGTCCTGCAGAACAGCGCCGTTACCAATGGCTTGCAGGGTTGGTAGTGCCACAGGGTTCAGAATTTCATCCCTGTAGCGCTGCCCTGTCAGATTGCCGGGGACGTGGTGCAGGAGAGTGCGGTGGTTGAAACTGATGCCTCCCACATCATGACAGACCCACCACCATATCGATCGTGCTCTCTTACAAGTGGCATCTGTGAATCGTTCGCCAACACGTCTCCAGACGCGCACCCTGCCGTCATTGAACCTCATGGTGAATCGGGATTCATCTGTGAAGAGGACGTTGGACCATTGCCTCACAATCCACCTCACATGCTGTGTGCACCAGGCTGTACGGGCCACCCTGTGGCGTGGCAGAAGTGTCGTACGAACAGCAGCAGCCCTTGACGCAAGATTTGCCGCACGCAAACGATTCCGAATGTCTGGTCGCTGACATTCGTGTTGCTTGCTGCTCTGAGTTGGTCTCTCAGCCCGCTGGCGGTGGAAGTCCGATCGCGCAGAGCCTGCGCCACAATGTATCGGTCCTGCCGTCTTGTCGTTGAACTGGGTCTGCCAGTACGGTGCCGTTCTGCCACCCGTCCAGTTGCATGGACACGGTCTCGTAGTCTCTGTATCACGGAGTGGCTCACTCCGACTCTTCTTGCCACTTCCGTATAGCAGTTCATCCTGGATCCATGCCAGCGCTCGTCCTCGGTTTGTGTCACTCAACTTTCGTCTTGGTGGCATGGTTATTTGGGCAGCTGGTTAGCCCCTTTAAATACGCACTGGCAGCCTAAACGTTCATCAGTAGAGCGCCGTGCACGTGCAACCCATTTCTCTCGCATGCTGATCCTGTCCAGTACTAGGGGGTACAGCGAAAACACAACAATTTTCCATGACTTTCGCGTTTCTCGTGTTGCTCAGCATGAACCTGGTGTCAAGCGGATTTTTTCACATGCTTCAATCTGACATATGCACTGATTTAGCAACACAGCAACACAAGTTAATTTGTACGATTTTAAAAACTCGCGTCAATAAACGAGTTGTCGACAGCAGGTGAAGATCGGAGGGTGGCCCTTAACTTGTTTTGAGTAGTACGACCTTACCCAATTGTTATTTGACCAGACCCATCATTAACAGCGACTAAACGGAGTTCTTATACTATCAATTATCAAAATGTAATTAGCCATATTTTGAATTAATGACCCATGTATTTCTACTATTTTTGTAGCTCTCCGTCAAAATGGAGCTGCTCGATAATTATGGAGATCTCGGGTCTGAAATCTTGGTTCCGATTATTACGTTGCATAGGTGCGGGTCAGAATTCTGAGTGTACACTTTTCATTGTGTTTATCGTTTCACATCATGAATGATGAAGACATGTTGAATGAAGCTGCCAAGTGACCTGCTTTAGAAACAAAAACGTTTTGTATAACCTGCACGTAACAATATTAATGAACGGCTGAATAAACGCTGTTCTTAAACAACAAACATATTTTACTTAACAGACGAATCAGCTTGGTATACTTTGAAAGATGTAAATTTTGGTGAAAAGACGGCTCAGTGTTCTTCACACAAACAATGTCTATCCCCCCTCCCCCCACCCCCTTCGCCCCCGCACGTGCGCACGCACGCATAGACACACGTACACCAACCCCACTGAGACATCGTAAAATCATTTGAATTTAGTTCTATCCATCAACGTTCACTTCACTCGTCTTTAAGATTTCCCACATAAAGTTCGTTCCATTACGCACATGTAGCCTTAACACTACAGTACCTAAACAGACGAACAAACTTGATGTAATTTGAAAAGTGCGTGTAAATTTCGGTGAAAAGACGGCACTAACGAACAAACTAAGTGTAATTCCAACGACAATTATGTGTAAATTTTGGTGTGAAACGACGGTTAAGTCTTCCTTCCACGGCAATGTCTGTTCTCGCACCATTAATGTTTCTCTCATCTTGATCATGAACACATCCCGGCAACACGATGTTTCTCTTCCAGCTTGCACGGCTGAGTGCTCTGAGGTAATCTCATTTTTCAACGGACACAATAATCTTTGATCTGTTGTCTCAAGTCAAGATGATATCAATCGTCTTCCTTACTTCAGTTCAATCTTCCCACCAAGAGCTTTCGTTAGAAAGGCAGGTGTTCGCTATAGACATAAAACCGATTTTATTTTTGCTTTCCCATGAAATGTGTCGTGGTAGATAAACAATCGCTCTAATAACTTAGCCAGTGCGCTCTAATATGCGACGAGCACGTATACACACAGACTCACAGACAGACACACACACACGCTCACATCCCCTCCCCCTCCACACACCTTTCCTTTCACAGACCCGAAGAATTACCTTCCACGCACTGAACACGAATTCCGAGTTCTTTCTATGGAATTACACAGTCAGGTCCCTAATGGTTTACATTCTCTCTTTCTTACCGCCCCCTCCCCTTTGCCGCCCACTCACCGTCTTCCTATACTCTCTCTCTCTCTCTCTCTCTCTCTCTCTCTCTCTCTCTCAGCAAACAAACGGGTTCTGACCATTCGCTTCATTACCGTGTGTGTGTGTGTGTTTGTGTGTGTGTAGGGAAAAGGGCCAGGAAAGGCATGTATGTAAATTTATTGGATACTCGAAGAATTTACAATGGCATTTGGATTTCTTCATCTTTTTGTAAAAAAAAAAAAAAAAGTCTTCTCAGATTTCGGAAGGGGGGGGGGGGGGGGGGGGGGGGGGGGGGGGACAACGAAGCTTGTAGCCATGTTGCAAAAGCCACCTCGGCAATACCAAGTCTCAGGAAAATTATGATCCATGTCTTCGAGACACGATAGAGGCCTTCATATGAGAACTGCAGAGCATGATTTACATGTGTGTCAACCCACCTGCCTCTGAACTTCACAACTGAAAAGGAGCACTCATAACGTTATTCCACCCTCTCCACCTCCTCTTATCTGATCTATCTGATCTCCCTGTCTCTCTCTCTCTCTCTCTCTTACACACACACACGCGCGCGCACACACAAACACACATACACGCGCGCGCGATATAC
>JAFLJL010018821.1:38660-41160 GCA_018398815.1 Conus ventricosus | reverse complement strand
GTAGCGGTATCTGTATAACCTACGATGCAAACATGCTTGATAAAATTTATGTATTCTACACATACGCGCGTGCGCGCACACTTTTTTCAAACCATGAGAAGAGTATCAATCATAATATAAATCGGGAAACTGGAATAAGTATATTTCATTTTATGATTCTGTAATGAGTCGGCCGAAGGTTCTCGAGCATTTAGGCAAATTAAGGGTAGTTGCTGTTGTTGGGAGCACGTTCCTTGGGTCTTCAAGTGTGCGAATTCAGGCATCACCAGGGGGGGATACCCTGAGTCGTATACTGAAGGAGGGAGAGTGCTGGGAAGTGTTTCGCATGTCCGAGGGATAGTGACGAGGAGTTGCCGACTTGCCGGTCCTGGGTACAGGAGTGTCCAGTCCGACCACTGGCTGGCTATTCACTGGGCTCTCCAGTGGGCCGGACAGAAAGGCGATCGTGTCAGGTGACCGTCACGAGTAGGTGACGTCAGCCTGCAGGCAGAGTACAGCGACCATTCAGTCGTCCTTGTTCTGAGGAATGAATGGAAGGCTGCGGCCTATCGAGTGGTTTGCGCCTTGTTGTCTATAGAGGTAGTAAATACTTGAAGCATCAGTCATGGCGGTAGAGAGGTCGAGGCTGTTAGTTCAATGGGTAGCTTGGGGGAATCGAACATGAGTTTGAATAGGAGGTTATGCATTAACCACTGGGTGCCCAAGTCTTTGTTGGCGCTAGCAGCTGTGGTGTGTGTGTATCTGTAGGTGACTAGTGATTCCATTGTGGAATAAAAATAACTTGGGGATTTATTGGTACAAATCGTGTGATGTGTGTGTGCCAGTGATTCCATTGGTTGAGCCAGTTAAACTCGGGTTCTCTCTTTCTTTGAGAACGAATATAAGGCGCTTGGAAAACCAGGAAGTGTGTGACTCACTTAAGGGGAAGTGAACTCGCCCGTCTTGCTGAGGGCTCAAGAAAATACAGCGTGAAGCAGAGGTTAGCTGTCGCCTCGTTGTCTCCTGGGTGGGGACGTATGACAGTGGAGGTTGCTGTAGCCTCGGAGCCGACGACGAGAAGAATTGTCTCCCGTGTGGGGACGGTCGACAGCAAGACGTGTTAACCTGTTGGGGCCTAGACAGGGAGCTGCCAGACAACGGTGGGGTGTTTGCAGCCAGAGAAGACCTGTGGGAGAGGCCGACAGGAGCCCTTTCCGTGGAGAGGGCGAAGTACGGTGGAGTCCGGGAGACTCGGTGTGAGGGTGCGACTCAAGCTACGTTGCCAGTGTCCCCCAACTGGAATTTGGCCAATCGGGAGGACACAACGGTGTGGCAGCTTCAGCTCGTGGTCGTACAGGGGGATGAGAGAAACTGACGGTCAACCAAGGAATGCTGGCAAGTTATGGACGCTTTATTGCTCTTAAGTTTATAAGTGTGCAAACGGAATAGTGGAATATTGTCTTTCCTGGCTAAGTAAGAATCACTGAAGAACAGGGGATGCGATTTATGAAATTGTCTGTATGCTGTTTACATTGTTGTATGATACAGATAGTTGTGTTGTGTAGTGACGGGTGGGGGCTCGAGTCAAGTTAAATAAAGTTGATTATTTTCTATGAAATGTTATTGGTTTCCCGTCACCTTTGTGCGGGCCCGATGTGAGTGACAGAGTGCGTGTGCCTATGCGAGAGCGCATTTTGGTTGTGAAAGCGTAAATACTTCTGTCTATAACCCCCTGCATCCCTGAATATGAAAATCATATTTTATTAACGAGGGGGAGCGTCGGAGACTCGTCACAAATTGGGGGCTCGTCCGGGATCAATTTGTGACGAGTCTCCGACGCTCCCCTCGTTAATAAAATATGATTTTCATATTCAGGGATGCAGGGGGTTATAGACAGAAGTATTTACGCTTTCACAACCAAAATGCGCTCTCGCATAGGCACACGCACTCTGTCACTCACATCGGGCCCGCACAAAGGTGACGGGAAACCAATAACATTTCATAGAAAATAATCAACTTTATTTAACTTGACTCCGAGCCCCCACCCGTCACTACACAACACAACTATCTGTATCATACAACAATGTAAACAGCATACAGACAATTTCATAAATCGCATCCCCTGTTCTTCAGTGATTCTTACTTAGCCAGGAAAGACAATATTCCACTATTCCGTTTGCACACTTATAAACTTAAGAGCAATAAAGCGTCCATAACTTGCCAGCATTCCTTGGTTGACCGTCAGTTTCTCTCATCCCCCTGTACGACCACGAGCTGAAGCTGCCACACCGTTGTGTCCTCCCGATTGGCCAAATCCCAGTTGGGGGACACTGGCAACGTAGCTTGAGTCGCACCCTCACACCGAGTCTCCCGGACTCCACCGTACTTCGCCCTCTCCACGGAAAGGGCTCCTGTCGGCCTCTCCCACAGGTCTTCTCTGGCTGCAAACACCCCACCGTTGTCTGGCAGCTCCCTGTCTAGCCCCAACAGGTTAACACGTCTTGCTGTCGACCGTCCCCAC
>JAFLJL010018821.1:31160-33660 GCA_018398815.1 Conus ventricosus | reverse complement strand
CCTTATTGTAAGCACAAGATGCATTTTAAAAATGATGGAGTTAGGGAGAGGGTATTGTCGGGTATCTTTAGAGGCACCAGTGTGAGCTAGAACTCTTTTTCCGTTTGTTTTTTAAGGTCTTGACTGACCGCCCCATGTTTTTATTTCACATAAGCTCATTGCTGCCTTTTCTTTCTTTAATTCTGGTAGGCTTCTGTTAGGATTTTAAAGCAGTGAGTGGGAATTCAGGTGAATTGGGAGTGAGAGATGATCAGTCTTAGAATATAATGCTGTGCTTTGGGCTGTCATTTAGTGGGCCCTTGGTTTTTTATGCTTGACAAAGGTTTTACCAATAAACCGAAAATTTGCAATATGCTTATTGGGTGTTGGTGGTTTTTTACTGTTCAAGTGGTGTGTCTGTGTCATACACCATTCAGGACCAACACAACCATTGCTTTATGACAAGTGGTGTGTCTGTGTCATACACCACAGAGGACCAACAAAAACCATTGCTAAGGACAAGTGGTGTGTCTGTGTCATACACCATACAGGACCAACACAACCTTTACTTTATGACAAGTGGTGTGTCTGTGTCATACACCATTCAGGACCAACACAGCCATTGCTTTATGACAAGTGGTGTGTCTGTGTCAAACACCATTCAGGACCAACACAACCTTTGCTTTATGACAAGTGTGTGTCTGTGTTATACACCATACAGGACCAACACAACCATTGCTTTATGACAAGTGGTGTGTCTGTGTCAAACACCATTCAGGACCAACACAACCATTGCTTTATGACAAGTGTGTGTCTGTGTCATACACCACAGAGGACCAACAAAACCATTGCTATAGGACAAGTGGTGTGTCTGTGTCATACACCATACAGGACCAACACAACCATTGCTTTAAAGACAGTGGTGTGTCTGTGTCATACACCATACAGGACCAACACACCCATTGCTTTATGACAAGTGGTGTGTCTGTGTCATACACCACAGAGGACCGACACAACCATTGCTTTATGACAAGTGGTGTGTCTGTGTCATACACCATACAGGGCCAACACAACCATTGCTTTATGACAAGTGGTGTGTCTGTGTCATACACCATACAGGACCAACACAACCATTGCTATAGGACAAGTGGTGTGTCTGTGTCATACACCATACAGGACCAACACAACCATTGCTTTATGACAAGTGGTGTGTCTGTGTCATAACACCACAGAGGACCAACACAACCGTTGCTATAGGACAAGTGGTGTGTCTGTGTCATACACCATACAGGACCAACACAACCGTTGCTACAGGACAAGTGGTGTGTCTGTATCATCACCATACAGGACCAACACAACCGTTGCTATAGGACACGTGGTGTGTCTGTGTCAAACACCATACAGGACCAACACAACCATTGTTTTATGACAAGTGGTGTGTCTGTGTCATACACCATACAGGACCAACACAACCATTGCTATAAGACACGTGGTGTGTCTGTGTCATACACCACAGAGGACCAACACACCCATTGCTATAAGACACGTGGTGTGTCTGTGTCATACATCATACAGGACCAACACAACCGTTGCTATAGGACAAGTGGTGTGTCTGTGTCAAACACCACAGACGACCAACACACCCATTGCTATAGTACAAGTGGTGTGTCTGTGTTCAACATCATGAGTGGACGTCATAACCATTACTTTATGACAAATGGTATTTGTGTCTAACATCATGGGTTCATCTTCAAAGCCACTGCTTAATGATAGGCTGCCTGTGTTAAACACCATGGCAGGCAGTCAGTCATCACCATCGCTTTATGACAATCAGCGTGTCTGTATCGAACACCCGGGGCGACCATAACGTCCATTGCCAGGGTGATGCTGAAGAGTTTCACCCACGAGATAAAAACACTGTGGAAGTCGAGCTTAACTAGTGGTCCTCTCCCCCAAACAAAATTGAAAAATACAACGGTCCCCATGCTCTGTGCAGAGTTTCGTATTTTCACTAGCTGCCTCTTACCCTTCACCACTGCAACCCTCTCTCTCAGCCTCCCTTCCAACTCCGACCCTTCCTCCCATGCTCCGGACTTCACAACCCCCCCCCCCCCCCCCCCCCCCTCCCCTACTACTCCCAGCTGCTTCCCCCTCGTTGCATTTTGATTCAAACAAATCTTGGGTTTTGTTAAATTGTTCTCACGGACGAAAGGGAGTCATTTGAACTTGTCCTCCTCTTCTGCTTCGCTCTTCAGTGGACATGATTTTTATTTATTTATTTATTCATTTTCTTTATTTATTTTTGTCGCTGATTTTAACGGTTGTTTAACATGGCACTGGTATTTCACAACTGAGTTTGAGTTAAAACGATTGTCTAATATGACATGAATATTTTTGATTAGATTACAATGGCTGTGTCGTAAGACATCACTGTTTTGTTACCAAGTTAAGGAGTTGTTTATTTAACAAGACAACACTCTTGTTACTACGTAAAGATGATTTATGATATGGCATCATGATC
>JAFLJL010018821.1:20000-30160 GCA_018398815.1 Conus ventricosus | reverse complement strand
TAAAAGCTTAAATTTTATTTAGGGTTCCAACTTCCATCACACTGTGGTTTCACAAATGAAACAGCAGAGAGACAGTCTTGTCAAATAATAAGCATGGTGGCATACAGACATTTAAAACAGTCAATATGCTCAGAATATAAAAAATTTCTCGTTATATACTACTCAAAACAAGTTAAGGGCCACTGTTACAACGCACTGTAAAATCAAAAGCACGAAAGACATGAACTTGAATCAGAGTGAAAATTTAATTTCATTCATTGTCAAACCGGATAAAGCAAAAACCGAGTTACAAAAGCACACACTCCTCGGAACGTGTATTTGAAGTCAGGAGGTTGAAATGGACAATTCACAAACATGGCCTCTGACCTGAAAGTTCTTCAATATCGGGTATGACCACCTCTTGCAGCGAGACAGGCTGTGCAACGGCGACGCATGGACCGAATGAGGTTGCGGAGAGTCGCTTGAGGGATGGCGGCCCATTCCTGCTGCAGGAACTGGACCAGCTCTTGTTGATTGGCTGCAGGAGGATGGTTGCGTCGGACAGCCCGTCCCAACACATCCCAGAGGTGTTCAATGGGTGATAGGTCGGGCGAGTTGGCTGGCCACGGCAACCTGACGACACCCTGCTGTTGGAGAAAGTTGGTGACGACAGCAGCACGATGTGGACGAGCAGGGTGCGTAGCGCAATCACTACGTATCTAAAGCACTACCAGTTATTAGCCCTACGACCAATAGATCTACGTGTCGTAAAACCATACGACCCTTTAAGACTACGCGTCTATATCATTACAATTGACCATGTATCGAAAAAGCTATTCATGCTCGCGTTCTCTAGAACTACGTGTCTATTATCGCTATGCCCGTTTGCTCTACAGCAGGAAGAAAGAAAAATAGTGACAACGGCCCGTTTGTATGGGGATGGTGTAGCGCAATCACTACTGGATAATGTCAGTAGGTCCCCATTAGGGGAGGCGCCATATGTTCCCCCAGGTGAGGTCTATGTTCCCCCATGTCTATGTTCCCCCAGGTCTATGTTCCCCCCTCCAGATTCCCCCAGGTCTATGTTCCACCCCCTACCTACCGTGCCGTACGTGACTTCGTGTCGTACGTGACCACGTGCCGTGCGCGACTTCGTGTCACTTGTGACCTCATGTTGTTTGTGATCACATGTCGCTTGTGACCTCGTGCCGTACGTGTCCACGTGACTTCGTGTCGTACGTGACATCGTGCCGTACGTGACATCGTCCCGTACGTGACCTCGTGCTATAGGTCTCCTCGTGCCATACGTGACCTCGTGTCGTACGTGACCGTGTCGTACGTCACATCGTGCCGTACGTCACATCGTGCCATACGTGTCCCGTGCCATACGTGACCTCGTGTCGTATGTGATATTGTGCCGTACGTGATCTCGTGCCGTACGTGTCCTCGTGCCATACGTGACCTCGTGTCGTATGTGACATCGTGCCGTACGTGATCTCGTGCCGTACGTGTCCTCGTGCCATACGTGACCTCGTGTCGTATGTGACATCGTGCCGTACGTGACCTCGTGCCGTACGTGTCCTCGTGCCATATGTGACCTTGTGTCGTACGTCACATCGTGCCGTACGTGATCTCGTATCGTACGTGACCGGATTGTCATACTTGTTACATAATCTAAGTAGTATCCTGACTAGATATGTTGGAATGTTCATATTTTATGCTTTAAACCCGGGAGAAGAGACGGAATACATTTAAATGTTACAAGATTGTATTGATCCTTTCTTTGCTTTGTTTTGTTTTTCTCTGTATTTGGTGACAGGAGTCATTGTTACTCATTTATTTGTTGTTCATTTACAGTTCTATAGTTAATGTGTCAGTACACGTGTGTTTCCATAGCTATACGGGTTACGTTAAAATTCCGGAGTCTCTGAGTATATGTGGATGGTTTAGTACGTCAAAATATATTTTTTGTAAATCATTTTCTTTCCTAGTTCCATCCCTCCTCCGCATTATGGCCAAGAGCCCCTGGCCTAAGGCCAAAGTACAATAAAAAATGTTCAGAGTTCCGAGTTGTATTAAATTACGATAATTGAAATTACCAAAATACAGAAATCGAGAAGAGAGAAGAGAGAGAGAGAGAGAGAGAGAGGAGAGAGAGAGAGAGAGAGAGAGAGAGAGAGAGAGAGGAGAGAGAGAGAGAGACGAGAGAGAGAGAGAGAGAGAGAGAGAGGAGAGAAACAGACAAAGAACAGAGAAGAGAGACAGAAAGAGATAATTAGAGAGAGAGATAATTAGAGAGAGAGAGAGAGATGCGGAGACAGAGAGAGATTCAGAGAGACAGAAAGAGATAATCTAAGAACTCTCTCTCTCTCTCTCTCTCTCTCTCCCTCTCTCTCTCTCTCTCAACAAGGTGGGCAGGCGTTGCGCTCCAAACAGTATCGGTATTTAATTGATGATGAGTACTAGGCCTAGTCTGTTCAATACAAAAATCAGCGCTGCCAGTGCAGCAGTTCTACATTTTCATCATGTAGAGCTATTGCCACGTAGTGCTAAAGAAAGAAATAGAAAACAAAACACACGAAAGTATGTAGAGCTACTGCCACGTAGTGCTAAAGGACAGTAGCCAATAGAGATCGCAAGTCAGCCTTCGAGCTTCTTTTTCCTTTTTTGCCATCTATATAGAGCTAATCAAAAATGTCCATTAGTGACAGAGGGCAGTCGCTTTTTAGCTACTTTTGTTACTTCTCGTAGTGCCAAAACAAGGTAGAGGTTTGAATACGTAGTGCTATTGCTACATGACTAAGCGAAGACTCTCTCTCTCTCTCTCTCTCTCTCTCTCTCCTCATTATATATTTATTCATGGGATATTCATGAAAATTTTATATGGAGCAACAAAAACAAAACAAAAACAAAGAAAAACAAACAAACAAAAAGAAACTAGGCATTACTTTTAAATTTAGACCTCTGTGACACTTAATTGGAATGAGATGAGAGAGAGAGAGAGAGAGAAGAGAGAGAGAGAGAGAGAGAGAGAGAGAGAGAGAGAGAGAGAGAGAGAGCGTGAAATGCAAAAATTCACTTTCCGTCCGAAAATCGATTTTCATCGAATGAAAATTTTCATGTGCAAATTATTGATCAATAGGCCCGATAATCAATAACCAGGCGCAAATAACGCCTGATAATCGATTATCGAAACCGGTTATTGATTTTGATACCTAATATTGATTTTGGTAAATAAGTTGCACATAAAATTGATTTTTGGCCCGTTATTGATTATCGGGTCTATTGGTAAGTAATTTGCACATAAAATCGATTTTCGTACTGTGAAAATCGATTTTCATGAAATGCACACAATTCACTTTCCCGCCGAAAATCAATTTTCATAGTATGAAAATCAATTCAATTTTATAAGCAAATTACTTACCAATAGGCCCAATAATCAATAACCAGGTCCAAATAACGTCTGATAATCGATTAGCGGGACCGGTTATTGATTTTTACACCTAACATTGATTTTGGTAAATAATTTGCACATAAAACAGATTTTCGGCCCATTATTGATTGTTGGGCCTGTTATTAATTACCGGCGTAATTTGCACCTGGTTATTGATTATTGGGCTATTAGTAAGTAATTTACACAGAAAATCGATTTTCATACTATGAAAATTGATTTTCGGCCGGAAAATTAATTCTGTGAATTTCACGCTTCACACACACACACACCAGAGAGATGAGAGAGAGAGGAGAGAGAAGAGAGAGAGAAGAGAGAGAGAGAGAGAGAGAGAGAGAGGAGAGAGAGTTTATATATGTGTATCTGTCATGCCTTAAAACAATACCAACAATTGCAAAAAGAATTTAAAAGGAGAGGAGAGAGAGAGAGAGAGAGAGAGAGAGAGAGAGACAGAGCGTTTATATATAGTAAATGTCAGTCATTTGGCTGCTGTCGCAGCTGGTTATGACAAGTGGGGGGTGGGCGGGGCGGGGGGGGGGGGGGGGGGGGACGAGAGAGAATGGTCGAAAGAAAGTGTATCTGTCATGCCTTAAAACAATACCAACTATACCAAAAAGAAATTAAAAGGGGAGAGAGAGAGAGTGAGAGAGAGAGAGAGAGAGAGAGGAGAGAGAGAGAGAGAGAGAGAGAAGAGAACTGAACTAATATTTTACCAGTATTACGTTGACAGGAAGAGAGAGAGAAAGAGAGAGATTGACAGACATTGCGCACGTGCGCGCGCGCGCACACACACACACACACGCACGCACTCGCACGCACGCACGCACGCACTCGCACGCACGCACGCACACACACACACACACACACCACACACACACACACACACACACACACACACACACACACTGACATTCTTTAGTAATTTGTTTCATTTTTCTTTTAAATCGTAGTGATATAGAGTGACATAGAGACGTAGCGATAAAGACGGTGTCTGGAAATCGTAGTGGTAATCATAAATAGTTGTATAGGTACAAGTTATGAAGGGAAATCGTCTTGCGAATGACACTGTAGTGATATCGGGTAATAGTCGTTTGGATATGTAGATTAGTGTTCCGTAGAGCTTTAGCCCGTTAGTGATATCGACACGTAGTGATTACGGGATGTCCCCGGACGAGCATTATCGTCCTGCAGAACAGCGCCGTTACCAATGGCTTGCAGGGTTGGTAGTGCCACAGGGTTCAGAATTTCCTCCCTGTAGCGCTGCCCTGTCAGATTGCCGGGGACGTGGTGCAGGAGAGTGCGGTGGTTGAAACTGATGCCTCCCACATCATGACAGACCCACCACCATATCGATCGTGCTCTCTTACAGTGGCATCTGTGAATCGTTCGCCAACACGTCTCCAGACGCGCACCCTGCCGTCATTGAACCTCATGGTGAATCGGGATTCATCTGTGAAGAGGACGTTGACCATTGCCTCACAATCCACCTCACATGCTGTGTGCACCAGGCTGTACGGGCCACCCTGTGGCGTGGCAGAAGTGTCGTACGAACAGCAGCAGCCCTTGACGCAAGATTTGCCGCACGCAAACGATTCCGAATTGTCTGGTCGCTGACATTCGTGTTGCTTGCTGCTGAGTTGGTCTCTCAGCCGCTGGCGGTGGAAGTCCGATCGCGCAGAGCCTGCGCCACAATGTATCGGTCCTGCCGTCTTGTCGTTGAAACTGGGTCTGCCAGTACGGTGCCGTTCTGCCACCCGTACCAGTTGCATGGACACGGTTCGTAGTCTCTGTATCACGGAGTGGCTCACTCCGACTCTTCTTGCCACTTCCCGTATAGCAGTTCCATCCTGGATCCATGCCAGCGCTCGTCCTCGGTTTGTGTCACTCAACTTTCGTCTTGGTGGCATGGTTATTGGGCAGCTGGTTAGCCCCTTTAAATACGCACTGGCAGCCTAAAAGGTGGTGAACGCATTCATCAGTAGAGCGCCGTGCATGTGCAACCCATTTCTCTCGCATGCTGATCCTGTCCAGTACTAGGGGGTACAGCGAAAACACAACAATTTTCCATGACTTTCGCGTTTCTCGTGTTGCTCAGCATGAACCTGGTGTCAAGCGGATTTTTTCACATGCTTCAATCTGACATATGCACTGATTTAGCAACACAGCAACACAAGTTAATTGTACGATTTCAAAACTCGCGTCAATAAACCGAGTTGTCGACAGCAGGTGAAGATCGGAGGGTGGCCCTTAACTTGTTTTGAGTAGTATATTTGCAGGGGACTTACGACCTTACCCAATTGTTATTTGACCAGACCCATCATTAACAGCGACTAAACGGAGTTCTTATACTATCAATTATATAATTATCAAAATGTAATTAGCCATATTTTGAATTAATGACCCATGTATTTCTACTATTTTTGTAGCTCTCCTTCGTCAAAATGGACCCTGCTCGATAATTATGGAGATCTCGGGTCTGAAATCTTGGTTCCGATTATTACGTTGCATAGGTGCGGGTCAGAATTCTGAGTGTACACTTTTCATTGTGTTTACGTTTCACATCATGAATGATGAAGACATGTTGAATGAAGCTGCCAAGTGACCTGCTTTAGAAACAAAACGTTTTGTATAACTGCACCGTAACAATATTAATGAACGGCTGAATAAACGCAGTTCTTAAACAACAAACATATTTTATTTAAACAGACGAATCAGCTTGGTATACTTTGAAAGATGTAAATTTTGGTTGAAAAGACGGCTCAGTGTTCTTCACACAAACAATGTCTATCCCCCCCCTCCCCCCACCCCCTTCGCCCCCCGCACGTGCGCACGCACGCATAGACACACGTACACCAACCCCACTGAGACATCGTAAAATCATTTGAATTTAGTTCTATCCATCAACGTTCACTTCACTCGTCTTTAAGATTTCCCACATAAAGTTCGTTCCATTTCGCACATGTAGCCTTAACACTACAGTACCCAAACAGACGAACAAACTTGATGTAATTTGAAAAGTGCGTGTAAATTTCGGTGAAAAGACGGCACTAACGAACAAACTAGTGTAATTCCAACGACAATTATGTGTAAATTTTTGGGTGAAACGACGGTTAAGTCATTTCCCTTTCCCCGGCAATGTCTGTTCTCGCGCCATTAATGTTTCTCTTCATCTTGATCATGAACACATCCCGGCAACACGATGTTTCTCTTCCAGCTTGCACGGCTGAGTGCTCTGAGGTAATCTCATTTTCAACGGACACAATAATCTTTGATCTGTTGCCTCAAGTCAAGATGATATCAATCGTCTTCCTTACTTCAGTTCAATCTTCCCCACCAAGAGCTTTCGTTAGAAAGGCAGGTGTTCGCTATAGACATAAAACCGATTTTATTTTTGCTTTCCCATGAAATGTGTCGTGGTAGATAAACAATCGCTCTAATAACTTAGCCAGTGCGCTCTAATATGCGACCGAGCACGTATACAGACAGACTCACAGACAGACACACACACACGCTCACATCCCCCTCCCCCTCCACACACCTTTCCTTTCACAGACCCGAAGAATTACCTTCCACGCACTGAACACGAATTCCGAGTCTCTTTCTATGGAATTACACAGTCAGGTCCCTAATGGTTTACATTCTCTCTTTCTTACCGCCCCTCCCTTTGCCGCCCACTCACCGTCTTCCCTATACTCTCTCTCTCTCTCTCTCTCTCTCTCTCCTCTCTCTCTCTCTCTCTCTCTCTCTCAGCAAACAAACGGGTTCTGACCATTCGCTTCATTACCGTGTGTGTGTGTGTGTGTGTGTGTGTGTGTGTGTATGTAGGGAAAAGGGGCAGGAAAGGCATGTATGTAAATTTATTGGATACTCGAAGAATTTACAATGGCATTTGGATTTCTTCATCTTTTTGTAAAAAAAAAAAAAAAAAAAGTCTTCTCAGATTTCGGAAGGGGGGGGGGGGGGGGGGTGCCCAACGAAGCTTGTAGCCATGTTGCAAAAGCCACCTCGGCAATACCAAGTCTCAGGAAAATTTATGATCCATGTCTTCGAGACACGATAGAGGCCTTCATATGAGAACTGCAGAGCATGATTTACATGTGTGTCAACCCACCTGCCTCTGAACTTCACAACTGAAAAGGAGCACTCATAACGTTATTCCACCCCTCTCCACCTCCTCTTATCTGATCTATCTGTCTCTCTCTCTCTTTTCTTACACACACACACACGCACACACACGCGCGCGCACAACAAACACACATACACGCGCGCGCGCATATACACACACACATACACTCGCGCGACCCATGGCCTCCCAATGCTTTCTCATTTTTTGTAAAAATGGACAAGCAGGTTTTATCTAGTGCGTCCCATTTCACACATGTCGAGTGCATTACCGTTTCTATTCAAAACGTATTCACACTTTGTGTGCTCCTACAGAACTGTAAATCCTTGTTCACTGAGTTGATTCTGCGACTGCTTTAAAATAAATTTTTATATATATATATGTATATATATATATTATATATATATATATTATATATATATATATATATATATATATATATACACACACCAAGAATAAAAACAACATGAATGATGAACGTTCAAGAAATAGGCACTGGATATAACGTCTGTCACATTATGACGTTGAAGAAATAGGCTTTGGACTAACTATCTTGAAGTAGGCTTTGATACAATGTCTTCAAATAATGACGTCGATGAAAAACCCTTTGGACACAATGTCTATCGAATTACGGCGTTGAATAATTTGACGTTATGTTTATCGCATTGTGGCGCTGAAGAAATAGGAGGAGGAGGAGGAGGAGGCCGAGAGGATGACGAAGCTAAAAAGGGGGAAGAAGAAGAAGCAAAAGGAATAGAATCCAAAAACCTCTCACAAACACAGTATTGTCTTTGTTCTCCCGCGGCCTCCCCACCCCCACTCCCCTCCCCACCGCATCCACTTCATCCCATTTGCCACGCCAAACCTTCCATGACGCTCAAGCCGGATACACCACAGCACTGGCAATAACACACCCCAAGCAGAATCTCATCAACACACACAACCCAGCCTCAGTACGGCCGTTTGTTCACAACCTGTTGCACGTGCACGACATGCAGCCACAAGATGGTTTTCCACCACTGCAACAACCACCGCTACTAAAATGTGAGGCTGTGGCTGTGCGCATAGTCAGTGTGCATAATGTGAAACTTATGTAAGCACAGGTGCAGTTCCGACCTCCGACTGGGATATCCCCCCCCCCCCCTCCCCCCTATCTCGCCTATTCCACCGATGTTTCACACTACTCATGTTGCAGAGTAGACACCGATATGCACACTATGAGCAAAGGGGCGAAAACACAAACGCACACACGCGCGCTAAAGTGCACTCAGAAACTGAACCACACGCCCCATGTCATGTCTCCATACTTTTAGCCCAGCCTTACTGTGGCCATTCTGGGCTGCAAAAACAAGGTAATCGCGCGAACCGCTGTGTATGAAAAAATGCCAAGACCTAAAGATGCAAACCAAGTTAACAGGGGCAACAACTATCATGTTTACCACCGCATGTTTCCTCTTTCTCGTAAACTGTATACTTCTGGGGTTCACACACACACGCACACACACGTATATATATATATACAGATATATATATATATATATATATATTATATTTATACACACGTCCGCGCGCATCACACACACATACATGTATACACACACTGACACAGTGTGTGCTGCCACTGCTGGAGGGTTCCAAACGTGGCGAGTCGGTGTGACAATGCTTTCTGTCTCTCGTTTCTTACCTGGTGCGGAAGGGTCTTCGCTTACTGTACATGCATACACACGTAATAAACTAAAACCAAGTGCTAGGTTGTGTTGATTAATGGCTCCTCCTCTCTCTCTCACACACTGTCGTCTCTCTCTTTGCAACAAATCCTATAGCGAAGATCTTTCAAAGAGTGCTCAGCGTTGTTTGAGGCTCTGGAACACGCATGTAACATATATATAATAAACTTAAAACAACACGACCTGATCATGCTCTCTCTCTCTCTCCCTCTGTTTCACCACACAACCCAAGAGCGCGCTTGCACCGACACGCGAACGCAAGTGCGCGGGCACGCACACACGCATACACACACAGTACACCAACACCACACGTACACCGCAACGCAGGCACTCACTCTGGTTTCCATGTGTAACCTGTCAACGTGACAGGCGCTGGTTTGCCTCCACTCACACAGCTGGGAAACAAACCAAACCTCGTGCCACGCGTCCGCTGAGCCATCGCGGAACGCCAGCATTTGGTCTCACCTGTTCACCTTCACTCTTCTCTCCATTAAGATTTCCTCTAATCTGTTCGGTCCATATCGCTCGCACGTGTAACTTCAACACCACCAGCCGTGCTACGACGTTACGGCATTGAGCTGGGTTTAAAATTGCACATAAACATCAAAACACTGGCACCATCAGACGTCGAACGGCCACCATTCAGTTCACGTGAATAAAAATGGAAGCGCTAATGAAGCACTCTCGGGAAACCAGTTCAACTTGGACTGCAGTCGACTACCCAGCTGCTTTTGCTGTTTTAGCCAAGCACACGAATTAAAACAAAGCCCCCTCTTTCATGATCCCCCGCGTACGCACAGAGGGAGACAAGAGTCGTCTGCCGCAGTTTTCTCCAATTAGCCGTGAGCCAATCGCAACGCGCGAAAGAAAGGCGTTGTAT
>JAFLJL010018821.1:0-15000 GCA_018398815.1 Conus ventricosus | reverse complement strand
CTCTTCTTAACGTTAAAGACCATGAATAGACTACCACCACCACCACTGCTATAGGACACGTGGTGTGTCTGTGTCATACACCCCAGACGACCAACACAACCATTGCTTTATGACAAGTGGTGTGTCTGTGTCATACACATACAGGACCAACACAACCGTTGCTATAGGACAAGTGGTGTGTCTGTGTCATACACCACAGACGACCAACACAACCATTGCTATAGGACAAGTGGTGTGTCTGTGTCATACACCATACAGGACCAACACAAAACCCTTGCTATAGGACAAGTGGTGTGTCTGTGTCATACACCACAGAGGACCAACACAGCCATTGCTATATGAGACGTGGTGTGTCTGTGGCATACCACCACAGAGGACCAACACAACCATTCCTATATGACACGTGGTGTGTCTGTGTCATACACCATACAGGACAACACAACCGTTGCTATTGGACAAGTGGTGTGTCTGTGTCATACACCATACAGGACCAACACAACCATTGCTATAGGACAAGTGGTGTGTCTGTGTCATACACCACAGAGGACCAACACACCCATTGCTATAGGAGAAGTGGTGTGTGTCTGTGTCAAACACCATTCAGGACCAACACAACCTTTGCTTTATGACAAGTGGTATGTGTCACGGAAAAAAAAATGAAACAACCAAATTGGGGGGGAAAACCTAATTTGGGGGAAATTTCGCCACCCAATTTGTTGGACCCTAAGCCAAACTAAAACTTTTCTAGGCGTCGGGAAAGAGGGGCCCCATGGTGGGCCCGGGCCAATTAAGCTTAGTGGAGAGGTTTCCCCGAGACGGTCCGACCCCCGGGACTGACTAAGCGGTTTGACCGACCCCTCGTTTTCCCCAGAGGGCCTCAAGTCCCTTGGGCCACCCTTACCCGGGCCCAAATTTGTGAACCGGGCGTCATTGTCAGTTTAGACTGTGGCGCCACCCGATCAGCTAGCCATTTTGAGGGGACCAGTTTTCCACACGGCCCCAGAAAAGTGGAAAAGGGGGGGAATTTAGAGGTGGGGGGGGGTTTTGAAATTACCCAATAAATTTTAAAGGGCCCAAATTTGACACACAGAGAGTAGGGGGGTTTTGACGGGGATGTCGTGATTTGAATACCCAAGGGAAATTTAGGGGGAGAAAATTTTGGGGAAAAAATACTGCCCAAATGGAAATCCCCCTTTTTGGAAGATGGAACCATAAAAAGGATTTTGAGATTTGAGAGAAGGGGGGAAAAACGGGGGGGGAAAAAAGAAAAAAGGGGAGAGGGGGAGAGGGGGGTTCGGAGTGGAGCTTGCAGGGGGGAAGGGCAGGAGGAGAGAGAGGGAGGGGAGGAGAGAAGAGACCCAAAGGGTTGAGAGTTTTGCATGAGATGTCTGCAGGGGAAAGGGGATGGGGGAAAAGAGATGTGGGGAGAGAGAAAAGAGTTGCTAATTATGAAAAAAGGAAAAAAGAAAGAAAAAAAAAAAGAAAAAGAAAAGCCCCCCCTTGCCCATTTGATAAGGCAGCTAGAAGAGAGAGGAGAGAAAAGAGTGAAATTTGCGTTAATGCAGGAAAAAGAAAGGAGAACAAAATTCGATTTTTGAGCCCTTTGTTCTCCCCTTTAACCCGGGGGTTTTCGCCTATACCTGGCAGCGCCCAACTTGCCAAGGCAAAAACCACAGACCAACCCCAAAACAGTCTACCGGACCAGGGCCATCAGCCCCAACACCAGTGCGGCAGTTGGGGTGTTTTGGGTGAAAGTGCCCCGTGAAAAAAAAGGGGAAAAGAAAAAAAGACAGTGATTCGTGAATATTTTAAGATCCCCGGGCCCAGGTAAAAGTGAAATCGGTTTATCCCCGGGTTAGTTAATGATTTTTTGAAAAAATGTTTTGTGAATTTCGGGAAAAAAGATGAATTTTTTAAATTTTGTTTGATTTATATGCATTATGTTTTTCTTTGTATGTATAGTAAAGTTATAGATTTACTAGTGGTTTGATGTGAGAATGCTTGATATATAAAATGAGATTGTAAGCAAGCTTGGGGGAGTGGTTTGGGCTGGGCGTTTAGTCCTTCCTAACGGGAATTACACCGGGGGTTGAAATTTATTGGCGGGGGCCTCCCGGGGATTTTTCTGGCCATTTATTATAATTGTTCGCTTCTCGGGAGGGGAAAGCTGGGGGGGATTAAAGGGGTTGTAATCCTAAGACAAAGGGTTGTTTTACTGTTTTTCCCCAAGATATTTAAAAATATGGGTTGGCATTGCTCCAAGATAGTTAATACTAGGTTGGCTTTTTCACCCTTTGGGATTTAACCATTTCGCCAGTTTTCCCGGTTTTAATTCGCTTTAGTTGGGTCAGGCGCTGGGGTTTATAAAAACAAATTTAGGTTCCCCCAAAAAAAATTATATCTTTTAAAGGATTTTTGCTATTAGTCACTCGTTTTCGGAAACCCCCGGTTTGGGGGGGTCGTAGTTAAAAAAATTTGTTCAAAAAAAAAAAAAAAAAAAAAAAGAAAGAGATAAAAGGGGCGGAAAAAAAGAACACCCTTTTAAACCAACTTGTGACTTTCGTTTTCGTGGATCTAGGGTTTATCAGGAGTGAGTTGCGTGCATTCGTTGAAAACCAAAAAAAAGATGGGAAAGGGGAATGCCGGGGAAAAAAGCGCGTTTTTCCCCGTAGGAAATCCCAAAGCGGGAAACAAAAAAAATTTAAGGGTTTCGGCTAATGATAACCCGGCTAGGGAAAGCAGGAAAAAAAAAAAGGTTTTAAAGCGGGGGAAAACGAAAGGAAACAAAAAAGGCAAAAAGGAAGCCCCGGAAAAGAAAGTTTAAAGGTTCAATTAGATTTTAAAAGAAAATGAAAATAAAAAAGGGAGCCCCCCGGGATGGGATTCAGTTTCCATTTGACCCCTTGTGCGAAATTTTACGCCCCGCCCAAAGGGTTGCCGAAATTCTGGGAAAGGGAAACCGATTCGATTGATGTTTCATCAGTCTTTTCAAAAACTTTTGAAACCCAGTCAGGGTTTGGCCTCCAGAAGAGGGGGCCCGTCATTTTGTCGCTTTTGGGGGAGGGGAAAGGGCCTTACAGATTTTCACTGCGTTCCCAGAGAACAACAGTTGATTTTGGTGTGTAAAGGAGTTTTAATAAAGGGATTTGACCTCACCGAGGGGGGTTCAGGGGGAAAAAATTTTCGTTCAGCTAAATTGCAAGCGGGGGGAAAGGGTACACTCAGTTTGGTGCACGTCTGATCACATTTTGGAAATGGTTGAGTTGAGTGGTACGAAGAAGGAGTTCGTGAATTAAAAGATTTAGTTATGAAGGAAAAAAATTTTTTTTAGGTTCCCGGCCCCTGATTTAAACCCACAAAATTTGAAAAAAGAGACAGCAGGCCCGCAGGAGAGTTGTTAAAGTTCGCAGAGGTGTTAGAGGGGCCCGTTTGGGCACAAAATTTGCAGGAGAAACAGGTGCTGGGGCACAGGTGAGAAGAGTGCAAGGAGCCTGGAATTTTTTCTAAAAGTCTGAAACCCAGGGGGGGGGGCCCGGGAAAGGAAAAGGGCCCCAAAGGGGACATTAGGTGTTTCATTTGTCCAAAAAGGGGACATGTGGCGAGGGATTGTCGCATGGGGTTTTCCAGAAGGCACCCACCCTTGAAGGGGGGTGGAAAAGGGGTTTTAAAGGGGAAACGACCTGCGGGGGGAACCCAAAAAGGGGTTCAGTCTGAAGGGGGGTGGAGGGCAGCTTAGGGCTACCCTTTTGGACAGCAGTCGGGTCGGGGATAGAGGGCATAGGCTGAGTGGTTCGTTCCCAGTGGAAAAAAAGGGGGTGTTTGGGCCCCGGCAGAGGGTGAAAGTGTTACGAGACACTGGTTTTTCCCGGCGGGGTAGTAGAACAACGCTGGTCGAAAAGGGGGATTTGACAGGGAAAATCCAGACCTGTACTCAAATTGGGATGGCGTGGGGGAGTTTCGGGTTGCTAAGATAGAAGTCCTTTACCCTTACTTCTCAGGGATTTGGTCGCTTTGGGTGTGGGGGAAAAAAACCCCTTTCACGATTTGTCATTGGAAATTTTCCGGGGCAAGGGCCCCAGGGGATCCTGAGTTGTTGATTTGTACAGGGGCAAAATTTTAAACACGGAGCAAAAAGGGGGAAAAAGGTTGTTAAAACCGTTAGTTGTTCCGGAAAAGGAAGGGGGGCTGATGTGTCGCCTGGAGTTTAGGGCAGCGCGGAAAAAGGGACCCTTGCTCGTGAAGTTTTGGGGGTTTGGAAAGGGGTTTGGGAGAGAAAACAGGATTTTGGGAGGTGGGGGACAAAATTTTTCTTGTAAAAGGGCGGGCTGTTTTTACCGGGTGTTCCCCAAAGGGGGGAAAGCCGGTAAGGGGGCCCACCCCGTTAAAAGGTACCGGGGCTTTGTTTCGTGAAAAGCCCTGTCAGGGGGGTACGGCGCTATGGCGGGTCATTTGGCCCAGCAAAACCCCAAAACCAAAAGTTTTTTTAAATGATTTTTATTGGAGGGAAAGGGCGACATAAAGCGGTTCTGCTTTGTCAGGGGGATGTGTGTAAAAGGGTCGCCAAAAGAGGGGGGGAAAGGGAAGGCGCCTCAAAAAACCCCCTTTTTAATTGACACAGTTCAGGAGAGTGGTGTTGATTGTTTGGCCCAATCGCGCCCTTTTCCAAAAAGGTGGGAAAGGGATGTGTTGAACTTGTGGCTACCCCGACCAGAAAACCCAAAAAAGGGGGGTTCCCTTGGGGGTTTAGTTTCGAACAGGGTAAAAGGGTGGTGTTTTTCTTCTTCGCGTGGGGGGCCCAAAAATTTCAGTGACGGGGGTCCATTTTCACCTGGGGTGATGGGGAGGCAACAGGTGCGGGGATCACACAGCTGTCATCCCCCTCCCATCCCCAAATGCAATGGTTGGGGGAAAAGATTCACGGTGTGTGAAGGGCAACCCAAAAAAAGGTCGTGGGGAAAGGCCGCAGTTTGGGGGACGTACATTCCAGGGCACTTTTTGCCTACGGGGAAGCCCTCAGGAAAGAAAGGCTTTTCGCCATTTGAGTGCTGTTTGGGCGGACATTTTCGGGGACCGGTGTGCATTCCCCAAAGGTTTGTGGTCCGGGGAAAAGGAGTCCGAAGAATTTAAAAACCACATCCGGGTTTTTGGGGTTTAGACTTACGCAATAGGCTCGGGAGACAGGAAAGGGTGAAAGGGGGGTTGGGGTTTGCAGGAGGCTAGGGTCGCCCAGAAGAAGAAATTATGACGGGAAAGGTGGGAAGCAATTCCTAAAGGGTGGGAGATCAAGCCCTTTTTACTGTTTCCCCACGGTCAAAACAAGCTGTGTGCTTTGGGAAAGGGCCCTTTTTCCCCATCTTTTGAAAGGTGTTCAGGATTACGAATCGTTTGTTTTTTGGGAAACCAAAATTTTCCATGAAAATTCTACTCCGAAAATCCCTTTCAGCGTGGGGGATAGCAAAATAGGCGCAGCAGCAATCATTGATGGGGGTGAAGGAGACCCGCAGAAAAAGGGGGAAAATTTTTGTTGCCTGAGTTTCCAGGAGAAGAGTCATACGGGGATGTTTCATGTATAAAGGGGCTGGGCCCGTAGGGGGAAGGGGGGAAGTTAGGGGCCCCCTTTTGAAACAGTTAGGGCCGTTCCTGACTGATAAACCGGGGAGGAAAACCTCTAGAGACATGTACGGTGGATTTGACATCACAAAAAAACCCGTCCCTTGTAAAAACCCTACCCGATCCCTATGCCCCCAAGCAAGTGATCGAGGGGAGGAAAAAAAGATGTTGGACCTTGGGGTGTTTAAACCCGGTCCAAATCATCAAGGGGCCCCCGTCGTCTTATGGGGAAAAAAAGTAGGTGAGCATCGATTCTGTGTAAATATAGACGTCTAAACAGTGTCCCAAAGGGTTTCGATCCCGAGGTAAACCCCAAAAGGGGAAGATTGTTCCCCTTAGATCGCCACAAGCAAGACCCGGGTATTTCACCGGGTCGATTGAGTAAGGGTTACGGGCCCAAAATAGCCTTGAGTGGGACTAAAAGGAAAAGCCCACAGCATTCCCCAAATCCTAGGGGGCTATACCAGTGGCGGTACCCCCTTTTTGGGTGGTAAAACGACCTGCGGTCTTTTTCGAATGATGGGGGAAGCTATAACGGGATTGGAAGGTTTTTGTGAATTTCATGGAAAATTTTGGATTGCATCCGAGCATGGGAGGAGATTAAAGGGAGCTAGGAGCAGTTTGGGGGTTGAGAAAGGGCCAAAATCTCACACCCCAGCCCAAAAAAGTCCCAGGTTGGTTTCCCAAGCGGGAAATTTCCCTGGTTTTTGTTGTCGGAGGGGGACACAAGGCCGGAAAGGGGCGGGGAAAAGGGGGAAGATGTTGAATTCAGAGAGACCAAAAGACCAAAACAAAAGTCAGGAGTCTTAGGTTTTTTTGGGGGTTCTATAGGGGTTTGTTCCAAATTTCGCAGCAAATACGAGCCCTCTCAGTGATTTGGTCAAGGCAGGGGAAAAACCGGCAGGGGGTCGAGGGGTCGGGACGGGGGGCCCGGGAGCAGCACTGCAGACGGTTTTGGGAAAGATAGGTTCCCTTTCCCATTTTGAAGCTCCCAGTTATGCCCAAAAACCAAATTTTTTTTGGGCCCAGATGCATAGGTGGTGGGATGGGTTTGCAGTATTGTTCCCGGACATGAAGGAGTCGAGTTTCCGTGGATATGTAGCAGGAAGTTGAAAAAGGGTTTTGAAGAAGGGTACGAAAACGGTGGAAAAGGAGTGTTTAGCTGTCGTGGGGGGCCGTGCGAAGTTCCAAAATATTTGGGTTGGGAAAGAGTTCGTAAATAGGGGACAGTTTCACCAACCACTCAAATTCCTGCAGGAGGCGCATTTTGAAAAAAGCAGAGTTCGGCGTTGGGCAAGGGCCGCACCCCTACAGGTATCAAATTTTCCCAGAAACTTTTCCGGGGTCGAAGAATGCGGGGGTGACTTTTTTAAGTGTGTAGTCTTAGCAAGCTGCAATAAGGGGAAAAGTATTTCTACCCGCGGGGGCTTGTTGTTAATATGTGTTGTTTTCCAGTTATGTTGATTGGTATGGGTTATTCCATTTGGCTATGGTTCTTTTTTTTTTTTGTGTGAGACTTGTTCATTTTTTCTTTGTGAAAACTTGTTATGTGAATGTAGTTATGTTTGGAGCATAAAAGCGTTGTGAGTGATGCATTTTTTGAAATTAAGTGAGGATGGAGTTCCTCAGTGAAGTGTCGGGGGTCGTGATCAAAATTATTTTGTGTTTTCTTAAGAATTGGGGAAGAAAAGGATAGGGGCAAACCCCAGGTTGGGGGTTTTGCATAGGTGGCACAGAGGTCGTTATAAAATGAGTGAAAAAAGCAAGGGGCGCCGTAATGTTTCCCTTCATTGGGTGGTTTCACAAATGATATATTTTAAAACTTATAAACCGTTGTTTGTTAAAATATGTTTTTTCAAACTTTGCGTTGTAGCTGTGTGTCAGCAAATTTTGGGTTTTTGTCTTTTTTTTACCGTTGGGTTTTTAGGGCAATTTCGGGGATTTGTCTTTTGAAGGGGGAAATTTTTCACCCGGGCAAAAAAAAAGAAACAACCTTAATTGGGGGGGGAAAAAACCTAACTTGGGGAGTGCCAGCCAATTTGTTCGGGCCTAAAATCCAAACTCAAACATTTTTAGGGTCAAAAAAAAGACGGGCCCTAGGTCGGGGTCCCGGGCCAAATTTAAACTTGTGGAGAGGGTTTTACCAAACCGGTTTTTCCCACCCCCCCCAGGCTGGGCTAAGCGGCTTTTTACGCGCCCCGAGTTGCCCCCGACGGCCTCATTTCCGGGCCAGCCTTTTTCCGGCCAAATTTTTGGGCCCCGCGTCATTGTCGTTTTTTGACATCGTGGCGCCCCCCCCAGACTCAGCTAGCCACTTTGAGTGACCAGTGTCCACACGGGACCAGTTAAATAGGGAAAAGGGGGGGGGTTGGGTGTGGTGGGGGGGTGAAATCTAGTAATCAATTTAAAAAGACCAAATTGACCCCACAGAGAGTAAAGGGGTGTAGACGGGAATGTCGTGATTTGAATAAACCAATGGGAAATTTGGGGAGATAAATTTTGGGGTAAAAATACTGACCAATGGTACTCGCCCTTTTTTGGGCGATCGGAAAAACCATAAGAAGGGGTGTGAGGGGTGGGAGAACGGGAGAACGAGGGGGAAAAAACGAAAAAAAAGGGGGGGGAGAGAGGTTCGGAAATGGGGGCTCTGCAGGAGAGAAAGGGGGAGGGGAGAGGGGAGATGAGGGGGGAGAGAAAAGAACCAAGTTTAGAGATTAGCATGAGATAGTTGAGAGGAAAAAGGGGAGGGGAGATGTGGAAAAGAGAGAAAGGGTTGCTAATTTATGAAAAAGAAAAGAAAGAAAAGAAAAAAAAAAAAGAAAAGCCAAACCCTGTCCATTTGATAAGGCAGATAGAAGAGAGAGAGAGAAGAGAGTGCAATGCGTTAATGCAGGGGAAAAAAGAAAAAGGGGAAAAGATCGATGTTTATTTCAATGTTTACCCTAACCCGGGGGGTTCCCAAACCCCATAATGGGAGCGTCCCTTCGCCAAGCAGAACCACAGACCAACGCCAAAAGTTCACCTGCCCGGCGCCCTTGACCCAAAAACCCGTGCCGGAGTTGTGTGTGTTGGGGAAAGTTTACGTGAAAGAAAAGGGAAAAAAAAAGAAAAAAAAGTGATTCGTGATTTGTTAAAGATCACCTGGCCAGGTAAAAATAGAAATCTGTTTATAACCCGGGGTTTTTTTTAAGATTTTTTTAGATAAATGATTTTTTTGAAGTTCAAGGAAAAGAGAATTTTTTTATTTTGTTTTTTTTTTTATGCATTGTGTTTTTCTTGATCATGTATAGAAAGTTTTTAGGGCTTTACTAGTGGTTTGATGTGGGCGAAAGATGGGTATTTGAAAGAGATTGTAAGCAAGCTTTTGAGTGTGTTTGGGGTGTGCGCTAGTCCTTCCTTTCCCCTGACATTACACCGAGGTTGGAAATATGTTAGTCAAAACCCCCCAGGACCAAAACACCATTGCTATAGGAAAAAGTGGGAAATTTTGTGTCAAACACCATTCAAAGGGCCAAAACAACCATTGCCCCTTGGGGCAAGGGTGGGGTCTTGGCAAACACCATTTTAGGACCAAAAAAACCCTTTGGGTTTATGAAAATGGGATGTCGGGGTCAAAAAACCCTTCGGACCAACACAACCTTTGCTATAGGACAAGTGGTGGGTTTTTTTTGTTCAAACAACCAAAATTTAGGACCAAAACACCCATTTTATGGACAAGTGGGGTGTCTGGGCAAAAACCATTTAGGGCCCCCACAAAACCCTTTCTTTTTTGACAAAAGTGTGTCTGTGTCAAAGCCATTCAGGACCAAACCCCATTCTTTATGGGCAAGTGGTTTTGTCTGTGTCAAACACCAAATTTAGGACCCAACCCCAAAACCCTTTTCTTTATGACAAGTGGTTGTGTCTGTTTTCAAAAACCATTCAGGGGCCAACCAACCCTTGCTTTTATGACAAGTGGTGTGTCTGTGCATAACCCCAGAGGACCAACAAACCAATTTCTTTATGGGCAAAATGGTAAGTGTGTGTCAAACCCCATTAGGATCAAACAACCTTGCTTTATGACAAAGGGGGTTTTGTTGGGGTCATAACCCCATTCAGGGGCCAAAAACACCCCTTTCTTTATGGGCAAGTGGTGGTCTGTGTATACACCAAATTTAGGACCCAAAACACCCCCTGCTTTATGACAAATGGGTGTGTCGTGTTTTAAAAACCATTCAGGACCAAAAAACCATTGTTTTTTGGACAAGTGGTGTGTCTGTGTCATTAAAACCCCAAAACGACCCAAAACAAACCCTTTTCTTTTGACAAGTGGTGTGTCTGTGTCATACACCCGAGGGCAAAAAAACCTTGCTATAGGACAAGGGGGTGTTTTGATGTCAACACCATAAAGGCCAAAAACAACCCTTTCTTTGGGAAAGTGGTGTGTCGTGTCAAACACCCTTCCCGGACCAAAAAAACCATTGCTTTTTTGACATTGGTGTGTCGGTTTATACACCATAAAAGGGGCCAACACAACCGTTGCTATAGGGCAAGTGGTGTTTTTCTTTGTCATACACCACAGAGGGGCCCAACCAAAAACCCTTGTTTTTGGGGCAAGTGGTTTTGTCTGTGCTACCCATACAGGACCAACAAAAAACCCTTGCTTTATGGGCAAAATGGGTTTTTGTCTTTTCATAACCATTTCAGGACCCAAAACCCCCCATTGCTTTATGACAAGTGGTGTGGGCTGGGGTCATACACCACAGAGGGACCGACCCCAACCATTGCTTTATGACAAGTGGTGTATCTGTGTCATACAATACAGGACCAACCCCAAAACCCTCAAAACCCTTTTAAAGGGGAAAAAAGGGAAAAGTGCGGGAAAAATTTTTTTTTCTGTACAAAATGACAAAGACGCATCATAAAATTGATTTAAACCCAAAAATTTTTTACAAAATTTAATTAAAAAAAGATCAAAAAGGGGCCCTGTGGAAATATGACCCATCAGGGCCCCAAATGGGGAAAAAGTTTTTGTGCCCTATTTGGGGGCCACTGAGGGCTGAAATTTTGCTTATTAATTTGATTGTGTCCAAATTGAAAACATTTGTTTCTTTTTCCACCCCGGGGTTTTTGTTGGGTTTATTTGAGAGGGGTGAAAAATGCACAAAAACAGTTCCTGTCTTTGTTCAAAAAAATTTCATGAAAGAAACCCAAAGTTTCCATTATGGGACAAAAACTTCCCAAACTATTTATTACAGGAAAGGAAACACTAAACACACACCACTTTTTCCCCCGTTTCCCCCCCCCAGGGCACCCTTTTGGGGAAAAAGTAAACACACCGGGGTGGTTGGGGAGTACTCCGGGATGTTGATTTGTTTAAAAGGGGGGAAAGTTGGGCTCCAAAATAACCCCGTGCTGAGCTGGCAGAGGGAAACGATAACAGGAAGGGTTTGGAAATTTTTAAAACCCGAGCTGCGTTTTGGGGGACAATGGTGCAGAGAGGCTGGAATTTCCCTTTCTGTTGCTTAAATTTTTAAATTTACTGTCTCCGCAGTAACGCGGCTTTTTGGTGAGCGCTCGCAGTTGTGTACCAGATATGACCCATGCGGCGGGTAAAGGGGTTTTTTGAAAAAGTGGTTGTTTTCTGGGTATTAACCCCCTTTCAGGACCAACCAAACCCCTTGTATAGGAAAAAGTGGGTGTCCCGTGTCTTTTAAACCCCAGAGGGCCCCACACAACCTTTTCTTTATGACAAGTGGGGGGTCTGTGTCATACACCATACAGGACCGACAAACCCTTTTATAGGACAAGTGGTGTGTCTGTGTCAAACACACAGAGGGCCCACCAACCGTTTTTCTATAGGACAATGTGGTGTGTCTGTGTTCAACATCATGGGTGGACTCATAACCATTAAATTTATGACAAAAAGGTATTTTTTGTTAACATATGGGTTTTTTTCAAAGCCCCTGCTTTATGACAGGGGTGCCCGTTTTTAAAAAAACCCCTGGCAGGCCCGTCAGTTTTTCACCAACGCTTTACGACAATCAGCCCTGTCTGTATCGAAAACCGGGGGGGGACCATTTAAGTCCATTGCCAGGGGGATGCCCGAAGAGTTTTTACCAAAGAGTTTAAAAAAACTGCTGAAGTCGAGCTTAAAAAAAATGGGGCCTCTCCCAAAAAAAAATTTTTAAAAAAAACAACGGTCCCCCTGCTCTGTGCAGAGTTTGTATTTTTAATAGTTTCCTCTTACTCTTCACCCCTGCAAAACCCCCCCCCTCTCAGCCCCTTCCAATTTCCCACCCCTTTTCCCTTTCTCCCGGGCTTCAACCCCCCCCCCTTCCCCCATACTACCCCCGCTGCTTCCCTCTCGTTGCATTTTGATTCAAACAAATTTGGGGTTTTTTTTTAAATTGTTTCACGGCCAAGGGAGTCATTTGAACTTGTCCCCCCTCTTCTGCTTTGCTTTCAGTGGACATTTTTTTTTATTTTTTTATTTATTCATTTTCTTTTTTTATTTTTGTCGCTGAGTTTTAAGGGTTTTTTTAAATGGCACTGGTATTTCCTTTAATGAGTTTGAGTTTAAAACCCATTGTCTAACATGACTGAAAAATTTTGGATCAGGGTTACAAATTTGGGTGTGTCGTAAGCAACCTGTTTTGTTTCCAAAATTAAAAAGGAGTTGTTTATTTAAAAAAGACAAAAACTCTTGTTACTACGTAAAGTGTTTATGATATGGCATCTTGATCTTTTTAAAAATTTGAGTTGTTTAACATGACACTATAGTTTTTGTTGCTTCGTCAGAGTGGTTTTTTATTAAAATTTTTTTCCCTTTTTTTTATCAAGTTGAAGTCCAAAGCTTAACAAAATTGGGTTTTTTTTGTTGTAAGGTTTAAATGATTGTTTAATATGATATTACGTTTTTGTTATTCAATTAAAGAGATCGTTCAAAATGGATTATTTGGGTTTGTTATAAAAAAGTTTGAGGGGTTGTTCAATACGCATATGTTTTGCTTTAAGTTAAAAGCACTTTTTTGCCCGGCTCACAATTTGTCATTGAAGCGTGATGTTTTAAATTTTGTTTCATTATTAAGCTTAAGCTGTTATTTTTTTTAATAGTCGCTATTGAGTTAAAATGGTTGTTTAAGTGAATTATTGTTTGTTTATTAAGTATTAAAATCACTTTTTATTTTCTTTGTGGTTACGTATAAGTAATTGTCTTAAAACGTTTGGTTATTAAGTAAAAGTAATTGTAAACTAGACCTTTTTTGTTAGGGTTTTTAAAATTACCGTTTTTTTTTTTCCATTAAAGTGGTCGCTAAAAATGACATTTTTTCCACGTTCCCCCGAAAGCCCCCCCCCCCCCCCCCCCCGAACCCGGACCCTGTTTTTTGTTTCCGGGGGAAAGCAGAAAATCCGTACACACTGGGTTTTTGTTGTTGTGTAGGATTCCCTTTTTTAACATCTGTAAACCGGCGGTTTCATTTCCGCATCTTTTTTTTCTTTTTTTTTTTTCCCCCTTTTTTTCTTTCGGGCTGCACTATCGAAGAAAATTTCCCCCCATAGAATTTCGCCTTGGACAAGTCCCTGTATGCTGTGGGATTCTGTTAGTTCGCTAAATGCCCCGTCGCACCGGCACCCCGGTTTATCGTCTATCAAAGGGGTAGCGCTCAGGCCCCGCTTTACGGTCTAGTTGATAGAGGGGGAAGAAAACAAGCAAAAACCCAAAACCCCCCCACCCCCCAGAACAACAACAAGGGAAAAATTTTTCCCCTTTCGACACTTGAACCCCAAAAACCCGGGAAATTTTCCCCCGCTTCCTAAACGAGGGAGTTAAATTCCCGGGCCCCCATTCTTTCTTCATTAAATTTTCTCTTTGTTTTTTCGCATTTTTGCCCGTATTGAAATGGGGCCTATTTCTTTACTTACAGACCCAAAGGGCGGTCTAAAACGCTTTCCAAAATTTACGCTCTCGTTTACGCAACGGGAGCCTACATGGGTAGAGCCCCCGGAAAAGTGCTGGGGTGGTGGGGGAAACATTGTTTCTGTGTCATTTAGTCGGGTTTTTAGTGACGTTGCTCAGTTTTTCCCCCCCTTCCTTCAATGTTTCACCCCAGGACGAAAAGCTTCGTGAAAAACGGGGTCTTTCCCTACGAAAGGGTTTGGGGTCATCCCGTTTCGCCCCTTTTTTATTTTTGCCCCTTTTCCCTTTTTTCCTGTTCCCTTTTTGCCCTTTCCTTTTTCGCCCCAACGTTTCTACTGCAAGGCCCCCCCCCGGGTAACCGTGTCCCCGTCTACTCCCAAAACAGAAAACGTTTGGGCCTTTTTGATTTGAGTAGGGCGAACCCCCCAGGGGGGACGAAGGGCGAATGAACGGGAAAGGGCCCTTAGGCCCAAATCGTGTTCCCCATTTCTGAGTAGGCGAAATGGGAGTAGAACCAAAAGGGAAGTAACCTAAATTGGAAAAAAGGGGGGGAGATGACCCTTTGGGAGACAGGACGAAATGGGCACCTTTCCCGGATCGTGTTGTGGAGTCCCAGTTCGCCCTGGCAGGGCCCAAAAAGAAAAAGGGCGGAAAAGGTACCTCACCCCGAAAGGTCCACTGGCCTTCTCTTTAGAAAGTTTTGGGAACGGAATTTTAGTGTGTACAAGATTTATTTTTGCACCGAGCTCTCTCTCTCTTCTTCTTTTCTCTCTCGCTCTTCCTTTCTCTCTTCCCCCTCTCTTCTCTCTCTCTCTCTCTCTCTCTCTCTCTCTCTCTCTCACACCACACACCAAACCGCAGTTTGCAGTAATAATTTGAAGGGGCTTTTCGTGGAATGGAGTCAGAAAAAAATGTTAATCCCAGTGAAAAAACTCCCCTTTTGGGAAAAAGACCCGGCGGAGATCTGAAACCCCCAATTCCAGGTTTTTCAGGCCACCAGGGCGGCGCTCTTTCAGTTTGTGCCCTGACAAAAACCCGTGCATATACTGGAAATTTAAGGTAGTTCCCACCCCATCCTCCCCTCCTCTCTTTCACTCTCTCTCTTCTCGCCATCACCCTCAAACACTGATGTTGGAACCTCAAAATTAGTAAACTAAGAAAACAAATCAATAATAATGCATGAGGTTACCATGCAGAAAGTCGCGCAAACCGCCTTTAAACAGGTGATACAGATTACAATCACGCCCACGTATATGTACTCTAGCTAAACGTCAATCAAAAGATACAAATTTCACTTCAAAAGGCTCATAATCCAGACCCAAAAGACTTGGATCTGGGAACGACTTGTCTTGTTACGTGCTAAGAAGACTTGAATCTCCCCGTCTAGCCAGATCGAGATATCTACAGAGATCTGTGGAGATGAGAAGGGGAAATGATTTATTGTTGGTGAGAAAAGAAACTTGCAACTGAAGTACTGTTTCGAAATGGGT
>JAFLJL010018820.1:0-5000 GCA_018398815.1 Conus ventricosus | reverse complement strand
AATGGAGTTTGGATCTGGAAACTCAAATACTCTATTTTGGTCCTCCTTTCTTCCACCCCCTCCCTCCCCTTTGCTCTCTCTCTCTCTCTCTCTCTCTCTCTCTCCCTCTCTCTCTCTCTCTCTCTCTCTCTCTCTGTGTGTGTGTGTGTGTGTGTGTGTGTGTGTGTGTGTGCGTGTGTCCGTCTCTGTCTCTGTCTTTATCTCTCTCCATCTCCCCCCTCTCTCTCCCTCTTTTCCCCTCTCTCTCTCCGTCCTCCGCGTCACTCTCACTCCTCCCTCTCCCTCCTTCCCCTCCAGCAGACGTTGTCAAGCTAGATCAATATCAGAATAATTGCGGTTCTCCCGTCTCCAGTTTTTGTTTCAAATCAGATTGTCTTTTATATCCTTTTACTTTCCATTCCGATTTTTTTTTTTTTGCACAAAAACCTATTCATTTTCAATTTCTTCTCTTTTTAGGTTTCTCATATTCAAAACAGTTTTTTTTTTTTGCTTCTGGGATCTCTCTGTCTCACTCTCTCTCTCTCTCTCTCTCTCTCTCTCTCTCTCTCTCTCTCTCTCTCTCTCTCTCTCTCTCTCTCCGCCTCTCTCTCTCTCTCTAACGTTCAGCTCGAAAGAACAAATTTGACATGCACTGATGAGGGGGACGGGTGGTCGAAATTCCCTGCCTTAATGACAGGCTCCGGCCTATGACAGCACAGGAGGGGGAGGGGAGGGGAGGGACGGATCCCCTCCCCTCCCCACCCCACTCCCATCCCCCCCCCCCCCCCCCCCCTCGATTATGCAGCCATTCTTTGAGTGGTGGCCTGTATGCTAGCCGCTCCATGAGCTCTGGCATCAGCAGGGAGAGAGCGCTGAACATGAATTAACGTAGGAGTTGTCATTTGATCCATTGGCGTCAACATCACCGTTTGAGGGGAATATAGAATCAACAACAACAACAACAACACAACAACAAAACCCCAAAGCTCAATATGTGCATAAAAAGGAAAAGTGAGCAAGACCAGATATAGTGGAGTAATACTGCACGGTAGTTGACGAAGGAACAAGCATGGAAGAGTTGGCATTGCACAAAGAATAACACGTGAAGGAGTGGCATTGCACAAAGAATAACACGTGAAGGAGTGGCATTGCACAAAGAATAACACGTGAAGGAGTGGCATTGTATAAAGAATGATACATGAAGGAGTGGCATTGTACAAAGAATAACACGTGAAGGAGTGGCATTGTACAAAGAATAACACGTGAAGGAGTGGCATTGTACAAAGAATGATACATGAAGGAGTGGCATTGTACAAAGAATAACACGTGAAGGAGTGGCATTGTACAAAGAATGATACATGAAGGAGTGGCATTGTACAAAGAATAACACGTGAAGGAGTGGCATTGTACAAAGAATAATACATGAAGGAGTGGCATTGTACAAAGAATAACACGTGAAGGAGTGGCATTGTACAAAGAATAACACGTGAAGGGTGGCATTGTACAAAGAATGATACATGAAGGAGTGGCATTGTACAAAGAAATACATGAAGGAGTGGCATTGTACAAAGAATAACACGTGAAGGAGTGGCATTGTACAAAGAATAACACGTGAAGGAGTGGCATTGTACAAGAATAACACGTGAAGGAGTGGCATTGTACAAAGAATAACACGTGAAGGAGTGGCATTGTACAAAGAATAACACGTGAAGGAGTGGCATTGTAAAAAGAATTAACACGTGAAGGAGTGGCATTGTACAAAGAATAATACATGAAGGAGTGGCATTGTACAAAAAATGATACACGAAGGAGTGGAATTGTACAAAGAATAACACGTGAAGGAGTGGCATTGTACAAAGAATAACACGTGAAGGAGTGGCATTGCACAAAGAATAACACGTGAAGGAGTGGCATTGTATAAAGAATGATACACGAAGGAGTGGCATTGTACAAAGAATAACACGTGAAGGAGTGGCATTGTACAAAGAATGATACATGAAGGAGTGGCATTGTACAAAGAATGATACACGAAGGAGTGGCATTGTACAAAGAATAACACGTGAAGGAGTGGCATTGTACAAAGAATGATACACGAAGGAGTGGCATTGTACAAAGAATAACACGTGAAGGAGTGGCATTGTACAAAGAATGATCATGAAGGAGTGGCATTGTACAAAGAATGATACACGAAGGAGTGGCATTGTACAAAGAATAACACGTGAAGGAGTGGCATTGTACAAAGAATGATACATGAAGGAGTGGCATTGTACAAAGAATGATACACGAAGGAGTGGCATTGTACAAGAATAACACGTGAAGGAGTGGCATTGTACAAAGAATGATACATGAAGGAGTGGCATTGTACAAAGAATAATACATGAAGGAGTGGCATTGTACAAAGAATAATACATAAAGAGTGGCATTGTACAAAGAAATAACACGTGAAGGAGTGGAAATTGTACAAAGAATGATACATGAAGGAGTGGATTGTACAAAGAATAATACGTGAAGGAGTGGCATTGTACAAAGAATGATACATGAAGGAGTGGCATTGTACAAAGAATAATACATGAAGGAGTGGCATTGCACAAAGAATAACACGTGAAGGAGTGGCATTGTACAAAGAATGATACATAAAGGAGTGGCATTGTAAAAGAATAATACATGAAGGAGTGGCATTGCACAAAGAATAACACGTGAAGGAGTGGCATTGTACAAAGAATGATACATAAAGGAGTGGCATTGTACAAAAAATTAATACATGAAGGAGTGGCATTGCACAAAGAATAACACGTGAAGGAGTGGCATTGTACAAAGAATAACACGTGAAGGAGTGGCATTGTACAAAGAATAATACATGAAGGGTGGAATTGTACAAAGAATAATACATGAAGGAGTGGCATTATACAAAGAACGATACATGAAGGAGTGGCATTATACAAGAATAATACATGAAGGGGTGGCATTATACAAAGAATAATACACGAAGGGGTGGCATTGTACAAAGAGTGACACATGAAGGGGTGGCATTGTACAAAGAATAATACGTGAAGGAGTGGCATTGCACAAAGAATAATACGTGAAGGAGTGGCATTGTACAAAGAATAATACATGAAGGAGTGGCTTTGTACAAAGAATAATACATGAAGGGGTGGAATTGTACAAAGAATAATACATGAAGGGGTGGAATTGTACAAAGAATGATACATGAAGGAATGGCATTGTACAAAGAATGATACATGAAGGAGTGGCATTGCACAAAGAATAATACGTGAAGGAGTGGCATTGCACAAAGATGATACATGAAGGAGTGGCATTGTACAAAGAATAATACGTGAAGGAGTGGCATTGCACAAAGAATGATACATGAAGGAGTAGCATTGTACAAAGAATGACACATGAAGGAGTGGCATTGTACAAAGAATAATACATGAAGGAGTGGCATTGTACAAAGAATAATCATGAAGGAGTGGCATTGTACAAAGAATAATACATGAAGGAGTGGCATTGTACAAAGGATAATACATGAAGGAGTGGCATTGCACAAAGAATAATACGTGAAGGAATGGCATTGCACAAAGAATAATACGTGAAGGAGTGGCATTGCACAAAGAATGATACATGAAGGAGTGGCATTGTACAAAGAATGATAAATGAAGGAGTGGCATTGCACAAAGAATAATACGTGAAGGAATGGCATTGTACAAAGAATGACACATGAAGGAATGGTATTGTACAAAGAATGATACATGAAGGAGTGGCATTGCACAAAGAATGATACATGAAGGAGTGCATTGCACAAAGAATGATACACGAAGGAGTGGCATTGCACAAAGAATAATACATGAAGGAGTGGCATTGTACAAAGAATGATACATGATAGAAAGGCATTGTACAAAGAATGACACATGAAGGAATGGCATTGTACAAAGAATGATACATGAAGGAGTGGCATTGCACAAAGAATAATACGTGAAGGAATGGAATTGTACAAAGAATAATACGTGAAGGAATGCCATTGCACAAAGAATGATACGTGAAGGAATGGCATTGCACAAACAATAATACGTGAAGGAATGCCATTGCACAAAGAATGATACGTGAAGGAATGGCATTGCACAAAGAATAATACGTGAAGGAGTGGCGTTGTACAAAGAATGATACATGAAAGAGTGGCATTGTACAAAGAATGACACATGAAGTGGTGGCATTGTACAAAGAATAATACGTGAAGGAGTGGCATTGTACAAAGAATGATACATGATAGAAAGGCATTGTACAAAGAATGACACATGAAGGAGTGGCATTGTACAAAGAATGACACATGAAGTTGTGGCATTGTACAAAGAATGACACATGAAGGGGTGGCATTGTACAAAGAATGACACATGAAGGAGTGGCATTGTACAAAGAATAATACATGAAGGAATGGCACTGAACAAAGATGACACACAAACAGTATGGAGGAGTGGCACAGAACAAAGTGAAACACAAACAGGTATGGAGGAGTGGCATAGAACAAAGGTGACACACAAACAGGTATGGAGGAGTGGTATAGAACAAAGGTGACACAGGTATGGAGGAGTGGCATAGAACAAAGGTGACACGGGCATGGAGCAGTGGCACAGAACACAGATGACACAATCAGGTATGGAGGAGTAGCGCTACACAAAGATGACACAAAGACAGGTAAGTGTGGAGTGACATTGCATTCACGGTGACACAGGAACACACAAAGATGAGTCCTGGCGTGTATACTGGCCATACTATTGCTGTAAATCCAGTTAATACAGGAAAACTAAACGGCGTCAGTTAAAAAACCCAAAAATGTCTGCGCTAAAAGACGAATTTGAATGCATCGGTCAAGATAGATCGGCAGAAAGACGTAACAGTTAGATACTGAAAGAGTGGCACAGAGAGACAAATGGGTAGGCGGATGGACAGAGAGAGAGAGAGAGAGAGAGAGAGAGAGAGAGAGAGAGAGAGAGAGAGAGAGAGAGAGAGAGAGAGAGAGAGAGAGA
>JAFLJL010018819.1:8275-21012 GCA_018398815.1 Conus ventricosus | reverse complement strand
GAGATGGATGATGATGATGATGATGATGATGATATGATGAGATGATGATGACTTTATTTCCAAGGTAACAGATAAGCAAACACATGCTTTTTCTTTCATCCAGTCCTTGCCCCGTTAAGGGACTAAGTATGACTAGCGACTAAGACTCACAAAACTTTTAACAAACACACATATCTTCACAACATTAAAACGTTCATCCATTAACAGTTAAGGCGTAGATGACTTTAAAAGGAAAAAAGAAACGATTTAAACAACAAACAAGAATAAAGAAATTGATTACAAAGAAGAAAAGAATCGACACACACAGATATGGGATAAGCGATCCTCCTATCGAAGGGGAGAGAGAGAGAGAGAGAGAGAGAGAGAGAGAGAGAGAGAGAGAGAGAGAGAGAGAGAGAGAGAGAGAGAGAGAGAGAGAGAGAGAGAGAGAGAGAGATAGTTACATTCCTTTTGTAAAAAATTAACATACAACAAACTGCTGAGGATGATAATTAGACAATTACAATGCATCAATAATATCAACATTTGTACTTTTTTTTTCATTTACATGATGTGGTTATAAGGCAAAACGAGAACGAACAATCAGTTATCAGTAAGCAGCAATAAATTCCTAGCATCAATAATCATAACACTTATTTTCATGATGTGTGCGTGTGCGTGTGCGTGTGCGTGTGCATGTGCGCGCGCGCGCGTGTGTGTGTGTGTGTGTGTGTGTGTGTGTGTGTGTGTGTGTAGTGTAGTGTAGTGTAGTGTAGTGTAGTGTAGTGTAGTGTAGTGTAGTGTAGTGTAGTGTAGTGTAGTGTAGTGTAGTGTATGGTGTGTGTGTGGTGTGTGTGTGTGTGTGTGTGTGTGGTGTGTGTGTGTTGAAAGAGAGAGAGAGAGAGAGAGAGAGAGAGAGGGGAGAGAGAGAAGAGAGAGAGAGAGAGAGAGAGAGAGAGAGAAGAGAATGTCATTATTATTTACCTTCCCCTTTCATCTTTTTTGTTTTCTTCTTGACCATTCATACACTACCCAAAACTATAATTATTAATTAAGCGACAATCCATCGAAACGCAGCCGTAATTAACGGAGAGAGAGAGAGAGAGAGAGAGAGAGAGAGAGAGAGAGAGAGAGATAGAGAGAGAGAGAGAGAGAAGAGAGAGGAGTGAGAGAGAGAGAGAGAGAGAGAGAGAGAGAGATTATAATTCCATTTTTCTGTCCAAAATATCACATTCTAAACATTACTATAAATTTGAATAAAGAGCAATACATCAATATGATCAACAGTAATCCGGACACACATTTATCACCTTGCAGAGAGAGAGGGAGAGAGAGAGAGAGATAGAGAGAGAGAGAGAGAGAGACAGAGACAGATATAGAGAGACAGACAGAGAGAGAGGCAGAGACAGAGAGACAGAGAGAGAGAGACAGAGAGAGACAGAGAGAGAGAGAGGCAAAGACAGAGACAGAGAGATAGATAGAGACAGACAGACAGAGAGATGGATAGAGAGACAGATAGACAGACAGAAAGAGAGAAAGAGAGAGAGAGAGAGAGAGAGAGAGAGAGAGAGAGAGAGAGAGAGAGAGAGTATGAGTATGAGTGTCAGTATGTGTGACTCTGTGGTGTGTGTGTGTGTGTGTGTGTGCGTGCGTGCGTGCGTGCGTGTGTGTGTGTGTGTGTGTGTGTGTGTGTGGTGTGTGTGTGTGTGTGTGTGTGTGTGTGTGTGTGCAGGGGCGCACTACTCTTTATTTAAGCACAGCCAAAATGCACAGTCAGTTTATTCTTGTTTTTTGCTCTTTGGTCCATAAATCGTATTATTGATGGGCATGGAGAGGTATAGGAGGGGGGAGGGGAACGGCGTGATTTATGTTCTGGAAATAACATCTACATTGTCAAAATGCTCTCCCGATTTCTTTCTCTTCTTCCCTCCCTCTCTCATTCCATCTCTCTCTCTCTCCTCCTCTCTCTTCCCTTTTCTCTCTCTTTTCTCTCTCCTCTCTCTCTCTCTCTCTCTCTCTCACTGTCTCTGTCGGTCTGTCTCTTTTAATTTTCGTATTATCACTTACAGCTATTGCTTTATATGCTGATAAAAGACATAAATAAGTATCATAAAGCAGAAATTATAAGAAAGATTAGAATGATAGTTTTCCAGGAACAGACCATTAATGCAATTTCCACGAGCGAGGAAAAATATGAATTATTTTATTTTAATAGAACTAGTGAGACTAAGCAATCACAGTTCAGGGGTCACGCATATTCATCAAAATATTACATCACTGTGATGTCTCACGTTTTGAATCAGAAACGATCTGCCGTTTAAGAAATAATACAGTTTTCCCACTTTGACAGATCTAATCTGTGGGATGAACTTTTTCACGTTGAGGGCGCACGTGTGGTCCCGCATAATCTATTTTTATGTATTTATATCATTACTTATTTATTCATTTATCTGTTATTTTCTATTGTGTTTTTGTCCCCTCCTTGTCGTATCATTTTCATTATTAACCATACACTCATTCTGCCTCCCTCGTAATGTATCGTTTCCCAGGTTTGTGAGTTGAAGCCCAGTCGCCACAGTTCACAGAGAGCCGTCAACATCAACTTTATCCCAGGGTCACCCATCAGAGAAGCACTGCACGTCGCTGAGCACTTTTACCGGTTCAGTGTCGCCTGTCTTGATCTTCCATATTCAGGACACCGCATCCTAAGGTCCCCCCACTGAAGGCCAGGACTGCTCAGCTTTTGAGCCAGTATAATAGATGAATGGTCTCCATAGAGGGGGTCACCATGTCCATTGGTCTCCATAGAGGGGTCACCATGTCCATTGGTCTCCATAGAGGGGTCACCATGTCCATTGGTCTCCAAGAGGGGTCACCATGTCCATTGGTCTCCAAGAGGGGTCACCATGTCCATGGTCTCCATAGAGGGGTCACCATGTCCATTGGTCTCCATATAGGGGTCACCATGTCCATTGGTCCCCCTAAGGGTCACCATGTCCATTGGTCTCCATAGAGGGGGTCACCATGTCCATTCGGTGACAGATCTGTAGACAGATCTTCGTGGGAAAGGGCACACACAGTTGTGGGAATATCTGCAAGTATTGCATCTGCACGTTTTTTCGGTACTTCGTCCACCAATGCCAAAAGAAAATGGTTTAACGTGAAGAAAGACAGTCTTCATTGGTGCAAGGATTGTGAAAGTTTGCAAGGTTTGCCTTCGCATCTCCAACGATGTGATCATGTTCCTCTCTTGAGGTGACTTCGTGGTGAAGGGCTAAACGTGTGTGACTCTATCAGGTGAATCATTTATTCGTTTTTAAGCCCTCAGACTCCATCATCCTGTTCACTCTCACAACCTGGTAAGTAAATTCTTTTTAGAGGGGTAGGGTATGTGGGTGAGGATGCTTAATGTCATTTAGTGAAGTGTGGTCGAACAGTATGATGCTGCTGGACTCTCCTTGACCTGCATCGATTGTGACTGACGGTCAGCAGATCTGACAACTTCAAACCTTTCACTCTGTTACAGTCATTGGTCTGATACTTTTAATTTTCAATGTTATTGCTGCTGTAGCTTGCCCTGTAAGAGTCCTGGGTTGTCAGCTGGGTTATAATGAACCTGGAACTGACATCTTCAGTGCCAGCCCTGTAAACTTCAATGCAAACAAGATTAATGTTTGGTACGCAAGGGATCGAGGACAGAAAAGAAACCAGTGGTTGTATAAACTCTGCTTCACCTTTCTTCCCGTCCCCCAACCAGGCACACCAAACATATACAGTACATCCTCTCTTTGCCAGTACCACTGTCGACATCCCTCCCGCTTCCATCGTGTCTGTGTTGCTTCGATTCGTTCATGATGCTGTGACTGTGACAGCTGGGTGGAAGAGAGGGTGGAGGGGTGGGCAGACGGATCGGGTGATGTCTGTATGGTAGAACCAACATCTAACGGCCAGTGGAATGCATTATTCACACAATCCGATCGGTGGCTGACTGACTCAGAACAAAGCCAGACAGGAGGGGGAGGGGGGGGGGGGTGTTGTTGAGGATGGGGGGGTGTGGGGGTGTGGTGAGCTGAGTAGGATGGGGAGTGGACTGATCACTTTAGTCGTGTCTGGATGAAGTTGTCATCATGTGATTTCCCACGGGAATTGTGCTGTTTTAGCTATCTACTTCCCAACCCCATCCACCCCCGAAAATCTGAATGAAAAGAAATATGGGTTTAAAATGTTGCATGCTTGTATTTTACAGCTTTTTTGTCCTCTCGTATTAATCAGTAAATTTTGTCATCAGACTTCAGTTCGATCATAAAGGGTTAAATTTTGTACATGAGCATCGTTCAGTAAGTGAATGAAAATTCTGTTCTTCTTTTTCCCTTTGTCCTAGTATTTGTACTTTAGGGTCGTCATCATGATCTCCATTATCATCGCCGGTTCTATTGTTAGGGCTCTTCATCTTTTGCAAGCTCCTGTCACAGTTGTCCAGCACCCCATTTTTTCCCATTCAGCAATCTTCTCTCGTCTTTGTTTTTCTCTCTCTCGACTGTATCTCTCTCCCTCCCTCCCTCCTTCCCCCTCCCTGGTGTGTGTGTGTGTGTGTTGTGTGTGTGTGTGTGTGTGTGGTGTGTGTGTGTGTGTTGTGTGTGTGCGATTTGTGACCAAACGTAGTTGTGACAAAAGTCGTTGTGACCACGTGTCGTTGTGACCACGTGTCGTTGTGACCATGAACCGTTGTTTGCTATCCCGTTTGCCTCTTTTAACTACTTAACGCTGTTTATCTTTTGAGTACCTGTGTACCAAAAGCTTGACAATGCAGATACTAGTGGTCAGTCCCACTGACCACTGGTCATTATGACGTAAATCGGAGATTTTAACTATTTCCAACAGCTAATTAGTGTTCCTGAGTGCTTGTGTACCCTTGTACAATGTAGATTACTTGTGGTCAGTCCACCGACTACTGGTCATTATGACGTAAATCTGATATTTTAACTTTTTCACAGCTAATTATGGTCTCCCGGTACCTGTGTACCTTGTACAATGCAGACGACAGGTAGTCAGTGCCACTGACCACTGGTCACTATGACGTAAATCAGATATTTCGACTAATTTTACAGTTAATCATGTCTCATGGGTGTTTGTATACCTTGTGCAATGCAGACAACTAGTGGTCAGTGTCACTGACCATTGGTCACTTAAATGTATATCAAAGATTTTAACTATTTTTACAGCAAATTAGTGTCTCCTGAGTGCCTGTGTACCTTGACAATGTAGATGACGGGGGGGGGGGGGGGGGGGGGGGGGGGGGGGTCATTCCAACTGGGGTGGGGGGTCATCATCATCATTCTCTTGCCCATGAGGGGTGTAGAGGAGAGATGAGAGACACTCTCGAAGCCAGGCACCGCCATCCGGTGTCGTATAAAATACTGTCGCTCATAAAAACGTGTCGAAAGCGACAGTATTTCCCGGGAAATACTGCAGCTGGTTCATGAAAAATTATCGCTGAGCGACATAATTTCATAAAAATTGGTAGCGCGACAGGATTTCACGAGAAATGTCCATAAAATCCGTGTCGCTGCCTAAAAAATAAAATCATGTCGCGCGACAGCATTTTCATGTAAAAAATTGCTGCCGTAAAAAGTTGTCGCTCTGAGACAGTATTTTTCGTAAAAATACGCCCGTCGAAGACATGTTTCGGCCCTCTGCCCAACTCTGCCCCAACTCTGCCCCCACCCCCTCCTCAGGGTTTTTTGCGTATCAGTTGCCCCACTTTCTTTCTGTCTATATTTTATTTGGTCTGCTTGACTGTCGGTCTATCTTTCTGTCTCTATTTGTTTTTCTCGCTCATTCTCTCTATCTGATTGACTCTCTTAGTTTCACTCTGTCCATCAAACTGTCAGTTGGTCTCTGCCTTTCCCGCCCCCTGCCCCCCCCCCCCCCCCCCTCTTCCCCCTCTCCTCTCTCTCTCTCTCTCTCTCTCTCACTCTCTCCCCTCTCTCCTCTCCTCTCCTCTCTGGACGTGCAAGCAAGTGTGCGTGTATGTGGAGTGAGCGTGACAGTGTGTGTGTGTGGTGTGTGTGTGTGTGTGTGTGTGGTGGGGTGTGTGTGTGTGTGTGTGTGTGTGTTTTTGGAGCCTGAAACAATGTATTCATGCTCAATATAGTTGTGATACTTTTGTCCATAATCACGCAATCTCTCTCTCCCTCTCTCTCCTCCTCTTCTTTCCCTCTCCTCCCTTCCTCTCCCTCCCTCCCCCCCTCTCTCTTTCATTCTCTGTCTCTCTCCTCCCCCCCCTCTCTCTTTCCTCTCTCCCTCCCCCCCTTTTTCTCTCATCTTTCTCCTCTCATATTCTTCTCTTTCTCTCTCTTCTCTTTTTTCCCCTCTCTTCTCTCCCTCTCTTCTCACCTCTTCTCTCTCCTCTCTCTCTCTCCTCTCTCCTCTCTCCTCCCTCCCCTCTTCTCTCTCTCTCTCCTAGGATACCCCAGCTATCACTTTACTACCCCGCCCACTTGAACATCTTCTCGTGGGACGATACTCTTTCCCCAAGACAATTGAATAGAACCCTTAAGACTTCTCCCCACAAACCCTGCAAGTTACGCAACAATGCCCTTTGCAGATATGTTTATGCGTGTTTGAGTTTGTTGGTGTATTCCCGCGCATGCGCTTTACTGTTCCGCGTGTGGTGTGTGTGTGTGTGTGGTGTGTGTGTGAGAGAGAGAGAGAGAGAGAGAGAGAGAGAGAGAGAGAGAGAGAGAGAGAGAGAGAGAGACTACGCACCCCACGCATGTACATACGCATGCCGGGGCACACACCCCACACAAAAACCACACGATACATTTCCTCACTCATGCACTCTCTTGCAGTACAGGAGGGACACAAACCGTTGAAGGAGGTATGATAGATCAGAGATACAGGACGGCCCCAAACCCGTAAAGGGAGGTATGATAGGTCAGAGATGGATGGGACAGAGAGGAGGTCAAAGCCGAGTGAACAAATCATATAATTATCCCCATAATATTACATAATAGGGTAACAGGGCTATGTGAATGTCAATACGGATAATCATGGAAGACATATGGATAGTCATGGAAAAAAACGAGAGACACAAAATCGTATAATACCCCGCATTCTTAACATCATGGATATCCTAATTTCATTACAGCTACACCCAACTCTTAAGCTCCTTTCCTTCTACCTCAAAATATCTCGGAATTTCTGATTTAAAATCTTATTTTAAAGAAGAAACAAACCAAAATAAATATGTAGTAGTTCCATGGCATTATAGTATCTTTATTACAAGTTGCAGCTTTTGGACTGCTCATTATTTATAGGCCTAAATAGCGTACGACGAACAAAGAGAAAATAATTATGAAAATATTTGATAAATTTTCGTCATTATTATTTAACCGCTTCGACCTTTTTGGGCTATGTGACCTTTTTACTTAAACTTCGCGGCATCACAAAACGAACATATGTCTTTCATCTTGGTCAAAAGGAACTTCATCTTTTGAAAAGTTCGGTTCTGTCTTCTACCGCAAGACTTAGGTTCAAGATCCAGCTTTGTCGGCAGTGTGTGTGTGTGTGTGTGTGTGTGGTGTGTGTGTGTGTGTGTGTGTGTGTGTTTTGGGTGTGGTGTGTGTGTGTGTGGTGTGGGGCCGTGCGCGCGCGTGCGTGCGTGGGGTGTGTGTGTGCTGGCTGAATCATAAAAATCACAGATCGCAGAGCATCTTGTTATTTTGTGATGATGGTGGTGGTGGTGATGATAATTCAAAAAGGGGCTAATTGTGACTCATTTAAAAGGGCCCTCACAGTTTTCCTTTCTATGAAAGAGTAAGTAAAAATATCAATAGAGAAGCTCTACTCACTCTTTAAAAGTAAGCAAAAATGGACCCCTTGTAAAAAAAAAAAAAAAAAAGTACAACCAACTAGGCTGCAATAAACAATTCTCCAATGAAAGATGTTTTTAGCCTTCATTAGAAGTAATGTGTTTTGCCAAAAATGTGGGACCTACTTGAAAGGTAAGTTACTTTCGTTTGTTACACTGTAAGGGAAGATTGTTAATGCGGGCCTGAGATAAATTGGGCTGGTGCTAATTTGAGAAAACTATGACGAATAAGTTCAGATCTTTTGTGTGCTACATTGTCACCCATGCATACTTCCTCTGCTAGAAAACCAAAGGCTGGTCGCGGGAAAGGATACCAACAGAAAGCATTAAAACATTTTTTTACTAATTCTTTACCTCTATGGTTCTGTTAAATCAAAGACATGGCAAAAATAATAGGAATTGTTTGCGTTCTGTTTCAACGAATTCTAACATATTAAACGCCCTTGAAAAAAAAACAGTAATATTTTGATGTGCTGTCATGGTAGAGGATTTTAATGACCATGGTAAAATGGATAAGATGAACTTCCCCTGAGGCTAAGTTGGGCCAGTAGCTCAATTAAGCCTACTGATCAGTTTAAAACCCACTTTATTAGAAGTTGATAGCGGTGGTTTTTTTCTCAGTGTCATAATTATTGATAGAGCCTGATGTGTGTGTGTGTGTGTGTGTGTGTGTGTGTGTGGTGTGTGTGTGTGTGTGTGTGTGTGTGTGTGTGTGTGTGTGCGCGCGCATGCGCATGCATTCATGCATGCACGTATGAGGCATCCACTATTTAGAAGAAACATATATCCAAATATTGAAGGGGCTTTGAAAAGTTTCTTTTTGCTTCGAACATTAATTCGTTTGTCTTCTTTCAAAGAAGCCATCCAAAACAAAAGAAAACTTTATATAAATGTGTTATGTTTCACATTTTGAACATGATTATATTAGGCCTTAGTGTCTTAAAACGAGCGTAATGAAAGAAAAACCCCTTTTGAACGTCACGTTCTGCATTTTGTTCTGCGTTGTTTGTTTCCATTAAACTAGATAAAAGCTTTAGAAAAGAAATGGTTATCCTTTCAACCAAATACTATGTTAATTGATTTTCAAATCACTGTTTCCTTGGAGCTTTGAATGCCTTAAAAGGACTGCAGTAAAACAAAGCCAAATGATGCCCCGAAGCTCTGCATTGTGACGTCTGATAACTTTTGGGTTACTTGTGACTAAAATGGGTTACTTTGACTCGTTTGTAAATTCATGATTTTAAGTGCCCTAGAAGCACTGCAATTAAAGCAAGACAACTGAAAGTATCTGTTCTGCGATTTGGTCTCGTATTGGCTTTTAGACTCTATTATGTTTGTTTTCTGTTCTGACAATTAAGGATAACATTTACTTTTTAAGTTTAGTTTTTGAAATGTTGTTGAGACCGTAGGTGTCTTTAAAAAGGATTATCGAACAAGCTCACACATTTTTTTATGGCCAACAGACAAACAATATTGGTTTGGGTTTATGACTAATGCGTGTCGGTTAATATAGGCCTGTGGCCCAATATTTACCACACCCTGGTCCATTTAACCCGAAATGATGTCTAAAGTGGGCTTCCTTTTCTTTAAGAATTTTTATTATTTCTTATATAGAACTTTTTAAAATTTAAAAATAGCCATTTGATGGCTGTACTATATGAAACTCTTATGGCAAGCTTTACAAATAATTAACCTTGATTGAAGTGAAATTAGTAAGGAGGGAGGGCTGCATTTCTTAGGGGTTCTAACTTGCCCAATCTTCCCCTCTTCGTGTGCTGAATGTCCAAGGCCTACGAATTTTTGATAAAAACATCACATTTCACAGCAAAACACACACACGCGCGCACCCCACACACACACACACACACACACACACACACACACACACACAACACACACCACACACACACACGTTCACAAACGCGCGCGTGCGCACGCACGCACACACGCACGCACACACCCCACACACAAAACACACACACAAAACAAAACAAAACACACCCCCACACACACACACACACACACACACACGAATGGAAATTTGACTTTCGTCGAAAACATTTTATGATAAAAAAATCACTTGCGACAATTTTTTTTTTTTATTATGGCAGGCTGCATTATTTTCTGTGATATTTGACGCCAACCGCGGCGACGTTTTTTCACTTTGCAGAAAAAAATCGTCGCTGTGAAATATTAACGCTGCCGGGCCATATTTCACAGGAAATGTTAACTCTAGCAGTAAGATTTCACGTGAAAATGTGTCGCAAACGACAGTATTCACTGACTAAAAATATTTCACAATGTCCTGTCGCAAAAAGCTGTCGCAAAATTTTCGAGCGCAGATTTTAAGGACAACTTACAATATTCTATAGGACATTTTTCGTGAAAAGTTGTCGCGCGACAATTTTTTCAAGCAAATAATTGTCGCTGCAACAATATTTCACGTGAAATGCTATCGCTGCGATACAATTCCCACGGCGACAGTATTATATACGACACCGCCCTGTCCTCTGCCTGTCGCATCAGCGTGGGGCCATCCATCCTGGCCATTCTTTTATGTTGTCCATCCAGCATTTGGCTTGTTCGTCCCCCCTTTGTCTGCGGGGCTGTTACACCGGCACTATAATGGCCACATTACCGTTCACAGAAAAAAAGGAAATTTCAGTCGCTGTTTACTTTTAGAGAAACGAAAAGAAGCTTTAAGGACTAAAACCGAGTCAAGACTTTTACCCGTTTGGGGAAAAGGATTAAAAACAGAAATGTGTCCGTCTAATGAGACAAACCCATAAACGTTTTTTCTGATGGCGGAGGGAAAAAATTTGTCTTCAAACTTTCCCCATGAAATGATGGTGTCTGGTTTGGCATTTACCCGGAGTTATTGGAGTGTGTTATGAGCTCGTTTTGAAACGACTAAACATCACAATCCAGTCCGCCTACTTTGTGTGGTCTCGTTTCTGGACGTTTCCTGGGTGAAAAAAAGAGATCTAGTTGAAGCTGGCATTTGCTATAAAAAGATCATATACACGCGCGCGCGCACACACACACCACACACACACACACACACGCACAAAACACACCACACACACACACACACACACACACCACAACAAAACACACACACACACACACACACACACACACACACACCACACACACACACACAACACGCGCGCACACACACACAAACGCACACACACACACGCACACACACACGCACACACACACAACTCCAAGTGTCTATGACTTTCAGGTCAGGTTGACGTTGTCATTTACTGTGAAAGGATGCTTTAGAGCACAGGCCAGCCATGGAGCCAAAAGCCCAAATGGAACTTGACAGCATAACTTCGCCGTCCTCATTGATCATCATAAAAAAGTATTACATTCTTTGATCCTTCATGCCACCCTTTCGACTCATATCCACGTCTGTGGACAGTTGTTCGCATCATCAAAGTATGAGTCAAGTCCTGCGCATTATTCCCCAGAGTTGGACGCTCATTCACGTTGGGCCTACGACAAGGCGGTCACTGTCGTCAACAGGTGGCATAGCAGATGATGTCTTGGATATGCTGGATCAGAACAGGCACCACTGAACACCACTGAAGTGACTTGGCACCTGCTGGAAGTCTCCTCTGGTGGGTTGCCTCAGCATGACCAGATGATAAGGGCTCCCCAATGGACTGTTGGTGCTGAGTTTGCGATGAGGACGATTCAGGATGCGGCTGCGTACGTTGAAAGAAGAACAGGCGGGCTTGGAAACAACACTGAGGGGCAAAGAAAATGAGATGATTTTGAGATGAGATGTGAGAGAGAGAGAGAGAGAGAGAGAGAGAGAGAGAGAGAGAGAGAGAGAGAGAGAAGAAAGAAACAGGCAGGCAGACAGACAGACACAGACAGAGACAGAGACATAGAGACGAAAAAGACAAGACAGTGTCTTAACGTTTTTGTCTTCTTTTTTTTTTTAATTTGGCTTTGATTCTGATTAGTATAAAGAAGTGGGAATAGGACAGTGATGTCAGTCTGGTCAGTGCATTCTGACCAATATCACACTGTGGAAGTAGGACATGATGTCAGTGAGATCAGTACATTCTGACCATATCACACAGTGGGAATAGAACAGTGACGCAAGTCTGGCCAGTGCACTGTGACCACCATGACACAGTGGGAATAGGACAGTGACGTTTGTCTGGTCAGTGCACTGTGACCACTACCACACAGTGGGAATGAACAGTGACGCCAGTCTGGCCAGTGCACTGTGACCACCATCACACAGTGGGAATAGGACAGTGACGTTTGTCTGGTCAGTGCACTGTGACCACTACCACACAGTGGGAATAGGACAGTGACGTTTGTCTGGTCAGTGCACCGTGACCACTACCACACAGTGGGAATAGAACAGTGACGTCAGTCTGGTCAGTGCACCGTGACCACTACCACACAGTGGAATAGACAGTGACGGTAGTCTGGTCAGTGCACCGTAACCACTACCACACAGTGGAATAGGACAGTGACGTCAGTCTGGTCAGTGCACCGTGACCACTACCACACATGGGAATAGGACAGTGACGGTATCTGGTCAGTGCACAGTGACCACTACCCACACAGTGGGAACAGAACAGTGACGGTAGTCTGGTCATTGCACTTTGACCACCATCACACAGTGGGAATAGGACAGCGACGTCAGTCTGGTCAGTGCACTGTGACCACCATCACACATGGGAATAGGACAGTGACGTCAGTCTGGTCAGTGCACTGTGACCACTACACACAGTGGAATAGGACATGACGTTTGTCTGGTCAGTGCACCGTGACCACTGTCATACAGTGGGAACAGGACAGTGACGTTTGTCTGGTCAGTGCACCGTGACCACAATCACACAGTGGG
>JAFLJL010018818.1:0-12230 GCA_018398815.1 Conus ventricosus | reverse complement strand
ACTCCTGATGAGGTAGAGGAACTTGCTGCAGCACTTAACAATGATCCCATGTGGACGGACACACCTTTCGATCCTCCAGCAGACAGATTGAAAGGGAAGGCAGATGATGCTCCCGAAGATGGAAATTTGATTCCTTACGAGCACTCAAGCCAACAAGCTCAGCATTTTCCAGAGCCAGATTGCAGACGCGCTGATGCTGATGAAGAAAAACAGTTGGTCGCCCGAGCGGCTGCATGACATCACCACCTCCAGCCAAGATCATCAGGCAGTTCGTTCCCACCCCTGATGTCCGCCTGGATGGTGTTGCCCACCTGCCCCAGTGAAACAGTGGAAGGACGTCATGCAAGAACAGGAACTGCCAGAGCCTGACCTACGTCTCTTGTCCAAAGTGCAAAGTGAACCTATGTTTCAACAAGGATAGTAACTGCTTTGCAGAGTTCCATTTGCTGAAATGAGATAGAAACTCGCCCCAAAAACACCTGAAGAAGAATTAACATTACAGATTAACAATTTGTGAAATGACATCTGAGTTAACTCTCAATGAACTGTGTACCTGAGGCAATTTATCATATATGATAAAATCAGTCTTTGTGCAACAAAAACCTAACTTATCATATATGATAATTTTTCTAAATTTGTCATTTTTTGCTTTTGACAGAAAATAACCCCAGAAACGTGTTTCTTGTCCCTGACTAATATTGTTTTTTGCATAGAAAATAATTTTCTTTAGGCTAGAAGTACTTTCAGGCGCTAGAGGGTTTAAATAGGAGGATCGCTTATTCCATATATCTGTGTGTGCTAATTCTTTTCTTCTTTGTAATCAATTTCTTTATTCTTGTTTGTTGTTTTAAATCGTTTCTTTTTCCTTTTAAAGTCATCTACGCCTTAACTGTTATGCATAAACTTTTTAATGTTGTGAAGATATGTATGTTTGTTAAAAGTTTTGTAAGTCTTCGTCGCTAGTCATACTTAGTCCCTTAACGGGGCAAGGGCCGGATGAAAAAAAAGCATGTGTTTGCTTATCTGTTACCCTTGGAAATAAAGATTATCATCATCATCATCATCATCTCTCTCTCTCTCTCTCTCTCTCTCTCTCTCTCTCTCTCTCTCTCTCTCTCTCTCTCTTTACATATGTATCTCTCTCTCTCTCTCTCTACTCTCTCTCTCTCTCTCTCTCTTCATTTACATATGTATGTATGTATATATGTATGTATCTCTCTCTCTCTCTCTCTCTCTCTCTCTCTCTCTCTCTCTCTCTCTCTCTCTCTCTCAATGAGAAAAGGGACGTAATTCGCTCTGTTGCGATGCATATCTTCTATGCCTTGAAGAAAAGAGAAGAATTGTTACGGGGAGAGAGAACATTAGGAGTACCATATGTTTTCATAAATTTATCTGTTTTACCTTGTTTCGTGGTCGGCACGTCTTGTGTTTACTTAGGGATCATGATGAAAAATGTGTATACGATGGGATTACGATGGTTCCCTCAGGCAGCTAGTGAATGGGCTTCTCATATTTATAATTATTTCCCACATTTTCTCCATCTTCATTTTTTTTTTTTTTTTTAAGTTCAAATCTTTGCCAAGTCATTACTATAACGACTGAAGAATTGTTGACCTGCACTTGTTTTCTCCCACTACTTAATTGTTCAGCATTATTGTTTGGTCAATCAGTGGGAGATTGCATCTCTTAGGAGATCCAAGTAAAGGTTGTTCTGTACAATTCTTAGCCACTCACAATGCTTGGGTTATTGAACAGCAGAGCTGACCACTCAGACTGTTCCATATCTTTTGATCTGCCTTGCATCCTTGAATGGATCCTCAGCATAGGCTCAAAGATTGTCCCTATATCTTATACTGTTTGAATAATGCTTTTAGTTTTTCAGCAACTTTATTCGTCTTCACACTTTTGTTTTGTTCCATTTTACTACCCTTCGCTGGCTGCTTTGAGGGTGCTGTTGGATTCTTTTTTGAACCTTGGTGGTGAGAACACCACAGAATTATGGACTGTGGTGTGTCTCTTATTTGACTCCGGGAGCACAGACACAATCAGCCGTGTCTCCCTGATGAGTCCGATCCAGCGGACGAAAGGCCTAGGAGCAGGCAATACAAATAAATGTGCCTTCAGGGGGGATTACGATGGTTCCCTCAGGCAGCTAGTGAATGGGCTTCTCATATTTATAATATATTTCCCCACATTTTCTCCATCTTCATTTTTTTTTTTTTTAAAGTTCAAATCTTTGCCAAGTCATTACTATAAACGACTGAAGAATGTTGACCTGCACTTGTTTCTCCCACTACTTAATTGTTCAGCTATTATATTATATATTATATATATTTATATATATATATATATATATATAATATTATATAATGCTGAACAATTCACAGTCCAGTCATCCAGACAGTCCATCCCATTCCTCGACATTCTCATCAAATTTGATGATGGTTTCATCATCACTGAACTGTTCACAAAACCCACAGACACTCATGCTTACCTCCACCATCGCTCATGCCATCCACATCATTGTAAGAACAACATCCCCTACTGCCAGTTCCTGAGGCTCCGTCGTCTTTGCTCCAAGACTAAAGACTTTGATAAACATGCTGATACCATCATGGGCATGTTCCTCAGCCGTGGCTACAGACCGAGCAAGCTACAAAAGGCTTTGACAAAAGCACGAAGCCTCCCCAGAGCTGAGGTGTTAATGTACAGGGTAAAAAACTGTCAACACCAGGGTCCCCTTCGTCATCACTCATCACCCTTCCAACCCACCACTACGTGATGGCTCAGGGAGCAACAGCACTACTCCACACAGTGTACGCATGAAAAAGGCTGTGCCTGAAGTGCCTGTTGTGGGAGAGAGAAACTCCAGGAGCATCCGAAAACCTGGTCATGCCCTCCTCCCTTCCCCAAGTCAAGCCAACGCAAGAACAGGCTGGGGTGATGAAATGCAACAACAGGTGCGTCATCTGTAGGGAACATTGGTGGAGAGCAAAATTTTCTCAGCGACACCACCGGAGAAGTCTTCAACATCAGACACAGCATGACGTGCAAGTCTTCAAACATCATTTACCTGCTCTACTGCCAACGATGTCATGGGGCGCAGTATGTAGGAGAAACAAAGAATGCCCTAAGAACACGCTTCTACCTCCACAGAACCACATACTGCAAAACACAGGCACCCATGTTACTAGCCATTTCAACAGAAAAGACCATTCACTGCAGGACATGAGGTGCATGCCCATAGAGCAGGTCTTCACAGACAACCTTGCTCACAGGCACGCAAGGGAGCAGTTCTGGATCAACAAAATCAGAACATTCTATCCTCGGGGTCTCAAACACTCTCTGACTCTCCTAACTGGTTAGGGATGGAGAGAGGTGAAATGGGCAGATAGTGGGGGGGGGGGGGGGGGGGGGGGGGGGGTTGGAGGGGGGGGGGAGGGGGGGAGGGTAGAAGGGGAGAGAGGGGAGATAGGACAGAGACGGCGATTAGGGTTGGAAGGGGGAGGTTTTGAGGCAGACGGCCCCATGTGCAAGTGACCAAACTCTATCCTCGGGTCAGAGAGGGAGATGTGTGAGGGGTAGAGTAAGAGATGGCCCAGGGGCGGGGGTCAGGGACCCAAGAGTAGAGGGCCTGGGGAATGGGCTGGGGACCTTGGTGGGCAGGGAGGTGGGGTCCCTGGGTGCTATGGGGTGGGGGAAGTTTAAGGGTCTTGGGTACTTGGGTCCCCAGGGATCGGGGGATGCAAATAATTATGGGGTCCCCGGGGGGGGGGGGGGGAGGAAATGGGGGTTTGCGTGACTTGGGGGCGAGGATGGGGGTGGGTGTTCTTGGGGTAGGTGGGCGAATGAGTGAATGGGTGTGGGGTGAGATGGGGGAGTTGGATGGGGGTGTGGAGTCGGGTGATCTGGGGGGCTGGGTGGGTTGGGGTGATGGTGAGGGGCCTGACACCCCCCGAATTCCCCCCCCCCCCACCCGCCCCCTCCGCTCCTCCCAGCCTTCTTAGAAAGAAATTGAAAATTTGCGAACGTGGTTATCATTGTGAGCTTGACGTCATTGTTGGGTTCATAGAAAAACGTCATTATACTGATAATGATCTCTGCAATAATAATAATAATAATAATAATAATAATAATAATTAATAATAATAATAATAATAATGTATAATACGTATATAGCGCATTTCTTGTTGTACAACTCAATGCGCATACATCCACCATTTCCCACTTATTCATACAATATTCATGCACACAGCAAAAAGAAAATACACAATAGAAGACGCACCTACATGCATAAACTGCCTCACCGAACTAGTTGTGCAATGCAATCCCCCCCCCCCCCCCCCCCCCCCCCCCCCCCCCCCCCCCCCCCCCCCTCCCACCCCCCCCCCCCCCCGTCCCTAGAAAGAAATTAAAATTGCGAACGTGGTTCATTGTGAGCTTGACGTCATTGTAGGGTTCATAGAAAAAAAACGTCATTATACTGATGATGATCTCTGCAATGCGTCACTGTCAATAAGCATCGATAAAGGCAATCGCCGAAATATTTGCAGTCCGGAAAAGTGTTGTTGTTTTGTTTTCTTGTGTATGATATTTATATATATATATATATATATTATATATATATATATATATATATATATATTATATATATTATATATAACAAACTAATAAATTCCAAGGATAAGTACCCCACCGTTCCAGCAACTTTTCAGAGCAGCTTGGTGTTGCAATGACTGCAAGAAATATTGAATTATAAACAAAGCTTGCTCTTATGTCTTAGATTGAAGAAAAAGGGGGAGATACGCATTCATATCTGCAGTGGTAGATGATTCTGCCTAACTAACTAACTAATATATATATATATATATATATATATATATATATATATATGTGTGTGTGTGTGTGTGTGTGTGTGTGTGTGTGTTGTGTGTGTGTATGCTTGTGTACGTGTGTGTGTGTGTGTGTGTGTGTGTGTGTGTGTGTGTGTGTGTGTGTGTGTGTGTGTGTGTGTGTGGTTTGCGCGCGCGCAATTGCAATTGGGAGTTTGGGAGAGTGTTACATATGGGTGTGATTTTGTATGTATCTTTCGGTATTCTCAATTTACGATTACATAGTTGGTGTGAGCACGTTTTGTAAATTTGCGTGATCAGTAGAAATGTCACAGCGTCGTGTGTGTGTTTTCTTTTTTGTTTCTTGACTCATTGCAGATAGGTCGGTGGCCTTTGCAATTAAAATTTCCGAGTTCCGAGAGTTCTCTCTCTCTCTCTCTCCTCCCCTCTCTCTCTCTCTCTCTCTCTCTTTCTTTTCTCTCTCTCTCTCCCCTCTCTCTCTCTCTCTCTCTCTCTCTCTAATATATATATATAAAATATATATCACGCACGCGCACGCCCGCACACACACACACACACACACACACCACACACACCACACACACACACAACGCTCACCCCACACACGCACGCACAAGAGACAACAGACGGTCAGACAGAGACAGAGAAAGGGGTGGAGGAGAGAGAAGGGGAGGGGTATTTGACATGTGTGTGACACTTCAGATCCCATCCGTCCAAGACACGAAGAACCAGGCAATCACCGTCACCGCCATCACAAACCATCACCACCACCACCAAAAACAACAACGCGCTGATAATCCCCAGTCCCCAATGGCAGAGTGTTATGCTGCACAGCTGTCCCCCTGTATCCCAGGTCAACGTGGACTACCTTGTGCAGTGCTCCCAGCAGTGGTTATCTCACACCTCTCTCTGTATCCCTAGTTCACTCCCAGCAGTGTCATCTCACATCTCTCTCTGTATCCCTAGTTCCGGCCAGCAGTGCCCTCATCTCACACCTCTCTCTGTATCCCTAGTTCATGCCAGCAGTGTCCTCATCTCACACCTCTCTCTGTATCCCTAGTTCACTCCCAGCAGTGCCATCTCACATCTCTCTCTGTACCCCTAGTTCACTGCCACATTTGTCCTCATCTCACACATCTCTCTGTATCCCTAGTTCACTGCCAGCAGTGTCATCTCACACCTCTCTCTGTATCCCTAGTTCACTGCCAGCAGTGTCCTCATCTCACAATTCTCTCTGTATCCCAGTTCACTGCCAGCAGTGTCTTCATCTCACATCTCTCTCTGTATCCCTAGTTCACTGCCAGCAATTTTCCTCATCTCACATCTCTCTCTGTATCCCTAGTTCACTGCCAGCATTGTCATCTCACACCTTTTTCTCTGTATCACTAGTTCACTGCCAGCAGTGCATCTTACACCCCTCTGTACCCCTATTTTCACTGCCGCAGTGTCCTCATCCCCACACTCTTTTCTGTATCCCTAGTTCACTGCAGCAGTGTCCTCTCTCACACCTCTCCTGTACCCATTTTCACTGCCAGCAGTGTCCTCATCTCACACCTCTCTCTCTGTATCCCTGTTCACTGCCAGAGGTCCTCATTTCACACCTTTTCCTCTGTACCCCTAGTTCACTGCCAGCAGTGTCCTCATTTCACCCCTTTCCTCTCTGTATCCCTAGTTCACTCCCAGCATTGTCATCATCTCACACATCTCTCTCTCTATCTCGGGATACCTAGTTCACTGCCACAGTGTCATCTCAACCTCTCTCTTATCCCCAGTTCACTGCCAGAGTGTCCTCATCTCACATTCTCTCTGTATCCCTAGTTCACTGCCAGCATTGTCCTCATCTCACACCTCTCTCTCTGTATCCCTTTTCACTGCCAGCAGTGTCCTAATCTCACACCCTCTCTCTGTATCCCTAGTTCACTGCCAGCAGTGTCATCACACCTCTCTCTGTATCCCTAGTTCACTGCCAGCAGTGTCATCTCACACCTTTCTATGTATCCCTAGTTCACTGCCAGCAGTGTCCTCATCTCACACCTCTCTCTGTATCCCTAGTTCACTGCCAGCAGTGTCCTCATCTCACCCCTTTCTCTCTCTGTATCCTAGTTTCACTGCCAGCAGTGTCCTATATCACACCTCTTTTCTGTATCCCAGTTCACTGCCAGCAGTGTTTCTCACACCTCTCTCTGTATCCCTATTTTCACTGCCAGCAGTGTCCTCATATCACACCTCTCTCTGTATCCCTAGTTCACTGCCAGCAGTGTCCCATCTCACACCTCTCTCTGTATCCCTAGTTCACTGCCAGCAGTGCCCATCTCACCCCTCTTCTGTATCCCTAGTTCACTCCCAGCATGTCCTCATCTCACACCTCTCTGTATCCCTAGTTCACTGCCAGCATGTCCTCATCTCACCCCTCTCTCGTATCCCTAGTTCACTGCCAGCAGGGTCCTCATCTCACACCTTTTCTCTGTATCCTAGTTCACTCCAGCAGTGTCCTCATCTCACATCTCTCTCTGTATCCCTAGTTCACTGCCAGCGGGTTTTCCTCACTCACACCTTTCTCTGTATCCCTAGTTCACGGGCCAGCAGTGTCCTCATCTCACATCTCTCTCTGTATCCCTAGTTCACTGCCAGCAGTGTCCTCATCTCACATCTCTCTCTGTATCCCTAGTTCACTGCCAGCTTTGTCATCTCACACCTCTCTCTGTATCCCTGTTCACTGCCGGCAGTGTCTCATCTCACACCTCCTCTTTATCCTAGTTCACGCCAGCAGTGTCATCTCACACCTCCTCTGAAACCCCTAGTTCATGCCACAGTGTCCCATCTCACACATCTCTCTCTAATCTCTGTATACCTAGTTCACTACCAGCAGTGTCATCTCACCCCTCTCTCTGTACCCCTAGTTCACTGCCAGCAGTGTCCTCATCTCACACCTCTCCTCTGTACCCCTAGTTCACTGCCAGCAGTGTCCTCATCTCACACCTCTCTCTGTATCCCTAGTTCACTGCCAGCAGTGTCATCTCACACCTCTCTCTGTATCCCTAGTTCACTGCCAGCAGTGTCCCATCTCACACCTCTCTCTGTATCCCTAGTTCACTGCCAGCAGTGTTTTTCATCTCACACCTCTCTCTGTATCCCTAGTTCACTGCCAGCAGTGTCCTCATCTCTCACCTCTCTCTGTATACTTAGTTCACTGCCAGCAGTGTATCTCACATCTCTTGTGTATCCCTATTCACTGCAGCAGTGTCCTCATCTCACATCTCTCTCTGTATCCCTACTTCACTGCCAGCGTGTCCTCATCTCACATCTCTCTCTGTATCCCTAGTTCACTGCCACATGTCCTCATCTCACACCTCTCTCTGTATCCCTAGTTCACTGCCAGCTGTGTCAATCTCACCCTATCTCTCTGTATCTAGTTCACTGCAGCTGTGTCATCTCACACCTCTCTCTGTATCCCTAGTTCACTGCCAGCAGTGTCCTATCTCACACATCTCTCTCTCTATTCTGTATACCTAGTTCACTCCCAGCAGTGTCATCTCACACCTCTCTCTATATCCCTAGTTCACTGCCAGCAGTGTCCTCACTGACTTTTTCTTTCTGTATCCCTAGTTCACTGCCAGCAGTGTCCTCATCTCACACCTCTCTCTGTATCCCTAGTTCACTGCCAGCAGTGTCATCTCACATCTCCTCTGTATACCTAGTTCACTGCCAGCGGTGTCATCTCACACCTTTCTATTATCCCTAGTTCACTGCCAGCAGTGTCCTCATCTCAAAACCTTTTTCCCTGTATCCCTAGTTCACTGCCAGCAGTGTCCTCATCTCACATCTCTCTCTTATCCCTAGTTCACTGCCAGCATTGTCATCATCACATCCTCTCTGTATCCCTAGTTCACTGCCAGCAGTGTCCTCATCTAACACCTCTCTCTGTACCCCTAGTTCACTGCAGCAGTGTCATCTCACTCTCTCTCTGTATCCCTAGTTCACTGCCAGATTGTCATCTCACACCTCTCCTGTATCCCTAGTTTCACTGCCAGCTGTGTCCTCATCTCACCCCTCTCTCTGTATCCCTAGTTCACTGCCAGCAGCGTCCTCATCTCACACCTCTCTCTGTATCCCTAGATCACCCCCAGCAGTGTCATCTCACACCTCTCTCGTTTTCCCTAGTTCACTGCCAGCAGTGTCCTCATCTCACACTCTCTCTGTATCCCTAGTTCACTGCCAGCAGTGTCCTCATCTCACATCTCTCTCTGTATCCCTAGTTCACTGCCAGCATTGTCATCTCACACCTCTCTCTGTATCACTAGTTTACTGCCAGCAGTGTCATTTTAAACACCTCGCGCTGTACCCCTAGTTCACTACCAGCAGAGTCCTCATCTCACTTCTCTCTGTATCCCTAGTTCACTGCCAGCAGTGTCCTCATCTCACCCCTCTCTCTGTATCCCTAGTTCACTGCCAGCAGTGTCATCTCACACATCTCTCTGTATCCCTATTTCACTGCCAGCAGTGTCACTTAAAACCTCGCGCTGTATCCCTAGTTCACGACCAGCAGTGTCCTCATCTCACACCTTTCTCTCTGTATCCCTAGTTCACTACCAGCATGTCCTCATCTCACCCCTCTCTCGTATCCCAAGTTCACTGCAGCAGTGTCATCTCACACCTCTCTCTGAAATCCTAGTCACTGCCAGCATTTGTCCTCACCCTCACACCTCTCTCTGTATCCCTAGTTCACTGCCAGCAGTGTTTTCATCTCACACCTCTCTGTATCCCTAGTTCACTGCCAGCAGTGTCCTCATCTCACATCTCGCTCTGTATCCCTAGTTCACTGCCAGCAGTGTCTCATCTCACACCTCCCCTCTGAAATCCTATTCCTCCCGGGCAGTGTCCTCATCTCACACCCCCTTCTGTACCCCAAATTTCACTGCCAGCAGTGTCATCTCACACCTCTCTCTGTACCCCTATTTCCCACTCCCAGCAATGTCTCCATCTCACACCTTTCTCTGTAATCCTAGTTCACTGCCAGCTGGTGTCATCCCCACACCTATCTCTCTGATCCCTAGTTCAACTGCCAGCAGTGTCATCTCACACCTCTCTCTGTATCCCTAGTTCACTGCCAGCAGTGTCATCTACACCTCTCTCTGAAATCCTAGTTCACTGCCAGCAGTGTCCTCATCTCACACCCTCTCTGTACCCCTAGTTCACTGCCAGCAGTGTCATCTAAACACCTCTCCCCTGTATCCCTATTCACTGCCAGCAGTGTCCTCATCTCACACATCTCTCTCTCTATCTCTGTATACCTATTTCACTGCCAGCAGTGTCATCTCACACCTCTGTATCCCTATTCACTGCCAGCAGTGTCCCATCTCACACCTCCCCTCTGTATCCCTAGTTCACTGCCAGCAGTGTCCTCATCTCACACCTCTCTCTGTATCCCTAGTTCATGCCAGCATTTGTCATCTCACACTAGTACCTCTCTCTGTATCCCTAGTTCACTGCCAGCAGTGTCCTCACTCACACCTCTCTCTGAAATCCCTAGTTCACTGCCAGCAGTGTCTTCATCTCACCCCTCTTTCTTTCCCTAGTTCACTCCCAGCAGTGTCCTCATCTCTCACCTCTCTCTGTATACCTAGTTCACTGCCAGCAGTGTCATCTCACATTTTTCTCTGTATCCCTTGTTCACTGCCAGCAGTGTCCTCATCTCCATCTCTCTCGTACCCCTAGTTCACTGCCAGCAGTGTCCTCATCTCACATCTCTCTCTTTTACCCCTAGTTCACTGCCAGCAGTGTCCTCATCTCACACCTCTCTCGTATCCCTAGTTCACTGCCAGCTGTGTCATCTCACACCTATCTCTCTGTACCCCTAGTTCACTGCCAGCTGTGTCATCTCACACCCTCTCTCAGTATCCCTAGTTCACTGCCAGCAGTGTCCTCATCTCACACATCTCTCTCTCTATCTCTGTATACCTATTCACTGCCGGCAGTGTCATCTCACACCTCTCTCTGTATCCCAGTTCACGCCAGCGTGCCCTCATCTGACTTTTCCCTTTCTGTATCGCTAGTTTACTGCAGCAGTGTCCTCATCTCACACCTCTCTCTGTATCCCTAGTTCACTGCCAGCAGTGTCTCTCACATCTCTCTCTGTTATACCTAGTTCACTGCCAGCAGTGTCATCTCACACCTTCTATGTACCCCTAGTTCACTGCCAGCAGTGTCCTCATCTCACACCTTTTCCCCTGTATCCCTATTTCACTGCCAGCAGTGTCCTATCTCACATCTCTCTCTGATCCCTAGTTCACTGCCAGCATTGTATCTCACACCCTTTTCTCTGTACCCCTAGTTCACTGCCAGCAGTGTCCTCATCTAACCCCTCTCTCTGTATCCCTATTTCACGCCAGCAGTGTCATCTCACATCTCTCTTGATCCCTATTTTCCCTGCCAGCATTGTCATCTCACACCTCTCTCTGTATCCCTAGTTCACTGCCAGCAGTGTCCTCATCTCACACCTCTCTCGTATCCTAGTTCACTGCCAGCAGTGTCCTAAATCTCACACCTCTCTCTGTATCCCTAGATCACTCCCAGCAGTGTCATCTCACACCTCTCTCTGTATCCCTATTTTCACTGCCAGCATGTCCTCATCTCACACCTCTTTTGTACCCCTAGTTCACTGCCAGCAGTGTCCTCATCTCACATCTCTCTCTGTATCCCTAGTTCACTGCCAGCATTGTCATCTCACACCTCTTTTGTATCACTAGTTTAACTGCCAGCAGTGTCATCTTACCCCTCGCGCTGTACCCCTAGTTCACTACCAGCAGTGTCCTCATCTCACATCTCTCTGTACCCCTGTTCACTGCCAGCAGTGTCCTCATCTCACACCTCTCTCTGTATCCCCAGTTCACTGCCAGCAGTGTCATCTCACACATCTCTCTGTATCCCTAGTTCACTGCCAGCAGTGTCATCTTACACCTCGCGCTGTATCCCTAGTTCACGACCAGAAAGTGTCGTCATCTCACACACCTCTCTCTGTATCCCTAGTTCACAAACCAGCAGTGCCCTCATCTCACACCTCTCTCTGTATCCTATTTCACTGCCAGCAGTGGTCATCTCACACCTCTCTCTGTATCCCTAGTTCACTGCCAGCAGTGTCCTCATCTCACCCCTCTCTCTTTTATCCCTAGTTCACGGGCCAGCAGTGTCTTCATCTCACACCTCCTCTGTATCCCTAGTTCACTGCCAGCAGTGTCCTCATCTCACATCTCTCTCGTATCCTGTTCACTCCCAGCAGTGTCCTCATCTCACACCTCTTCTGTATCCCTGTTCACTGCCGGCAGTGTCCTCATCTCACACCTCTCTCTGTATCCCTAGTTCACTGCCAGCAGTGTCATC
>JAFLJL010018817.1:37500-40662 GCA_018398815.1 Conus ventricosus | reverse complement strand
AAGATCTCCTTCGTTATATTGATTGTAAAACAGCTGCAAAAGATCTCCTTCGTTATATTGATTGCAAAACAGCTGCGAAGGATCTCCATCAAAACGGTGATTGTAAAACGGCTCCAAGGATCTCCATCAATACATTGATAGTAAAACAGCTGCGAAGGATCTTCATCAGTACATTGATTGTAAAACAGCTGCAAAAGGATCTTCATCAGTACATTGATTGTAAAACAGCTGCAGAGATGTTCATCAATGTAACGATTGTAAAAACAGCTGCAAAAGGATCGTCATCAACATCATGATTGTAAAACAGCCGCGAAGGATCTTCACCAATGCAGCATTTCTTGTGAGAAGAAAGCAGTTCAAAGGTTTGTTCTGGAACCATTTCCACTGAAAGCCAAACGCTGTTTTGCAACGATGACCAACAAAACAACAACAACAAACAAACAAACAAAAAAAACAACCGTCCTTCTAGTCTAAACCGTTAACCGTCTTTTCCGTTTTTCAACTGCCACTGGAGCGGCCCTTAAACCAGAGAAGACCTTTTGTGTCCATTGTCTTCGAAATGGCCAACCTTTGGCGGCCGTGTCTTGAGGCGTTCAGTTAGCTGATGTGGCTCTGACATCCGGAAAGCTTGATCGCTTGAATCAAGCCGTTCCAAAAGGAAGTTTGTTCGGCAAATGTCAGGGTGATATAATGGTAACGGAAAGAAAAAGAAAAAAAAAAGAAAAAACTATCACTGGCTTTGCTAACTTGCACTTCAATGTGGATTTTTTTCCTCTTCCATACTAAAAACGCTTTGTCTTTCGCGAACGATATTGACATTACAGTGATTGCGTTCCGTAAGTTTGATTATACTTTTTTTGGAAAGAACTTTGGCGTGTAATCGCGTATACTGTTTCAGAATGTTAATCGAAAATGGATTATCTATTTGTGTCCAGGCCAGGAAGTAAATGCGTGCAACGCGCGCTCTCAAGCATGCACGCACGTACGTACTCGTGCATCCACACACACGCGCGCGCGCGCGCGCGGCACACACACACACACACACACACACACACACCGCACACACACACACACACACACACCCACACACACACACACACGCACGCACGCACGCGCGCGCGCGCGCGCGCGCGCGTACGCACGCACGCACGCACGCATGCACGCACGCACGCACGCACATTTGTAATGTTATAAATACGCTGTTCACAGAGGATTTCAAATTTGGAACGAAAAAAAAAACTTTCCTTTTTCCTTTATTTTCATCTTGGGATTTTTATGTATTCATTTGTTTATTTATGCATTCATTTATTTATCCATTTCATCATTTTTTTTAATGACTATTCATTCATTCTTTTCTTTCTTTTCCTTTTCCATGGTGTCTGTCTTTCTCGGGGAGTTGAAATGTGCTAGTGTTTAGCAGAGGTGTAGACAGTTGATGCAGTGGACTCCATCTCCATGGTGTCTGTCTTTCTCGGGAGTTGAAATGTGCTAGTGTTTAGCAGAGGTGTAGACAGTTGATGCAGTGGACTCCATCTCCATGGTGTCTGTCTTTCTCGGGAGTTGAAATGTGCTAGTGTTTAGCAGAGGTGTAGACAGTTGATGCAGTGGACTCCATCTCCATGGTGTCTGTCTTTCTCGGGGAGTTGAAATGTGCTAGTGTTTAGCAGAGGTGTAGACAGTTGATGCAGTGGACTCCATCTCCATGGTGTCTGTCTTTCTCGGGGAGTTGAAATGTGCTAGTGTTTAGCAGAGGTGTAGACAGTTGATGCAGTGGACTCCATCTCCATGGTGTCTGTCTTTCTCGGGAGTTGAAATGGGCTAGTGTTTAGCAGAGGTGTAGACAGTTGATGCAGTGGACTCCATCTCCATGGTGTCTGTCTTTCTCGGGGAGTTGAAATGTGCTAGTGTTTAGCAGAGGTGTAGACATTGATGCAGTGGACTCCATCTCCATGGTGTCTGTCTTTCTCGGGGAGTTGAAATGTGCTAGTGTTTAGCAGAGGTGTAGACAGTTGATGCAGTGGACTCCATCTCCATGGTGTCTGTCTTTCTCGGGGAGTTGAAATGTGCTAGTGTTTAGCAGAGGTGTAGACAGTTGATGCAGTGGACTCCATCTCCATGGTGTCTGTCTTTTTCGGGGAGTTGAAATGTGCTAGTGTTTAGCAGAGGTGTAGACAGTTGATGCAGTGGACTCCATCTCCATGGTGTCTGTCTTTCTCGGGGAGTTGAAATGTGCTAGTGTTTAGCAGAGGTGTAGACAGTTGATGCAGTGGACTCCATCTCCATGGTGTCTGTCTTTCTCGGGGAGTTGAAATGTGCTAGTGTTTAGCAGAGGTGTAGACAGTTGATGCAGTGGACTCCATCTCCATGGTGTCTGTCTTTCTCGGGGAGTTGAAATGTGCTGGTGTTTAGCAGAGGTGTAGACAGTTGATGCAGTGGACTCCATCTCCATGGTGTCTGTCTTTCTCGGGAGTTGAAATGTGCTAGTGTTTAGCAGAGGTGTAGACAGTTGATGCAGTGGACTCCATCTCCATGGTGTCTGTCTTTCTCGGGGAGTTGAAATGTGCTAGTGTTTAGCAGAGGTGTAGACAGTTGATGCAGTGGACTCCATCTCCATGGTGTCTGTCTTTCTCGGGGAGTTGAAATGTGCTAGTGTTTAGCAGAGGTGTAGACAGTTGATGCAGTGGACTCCATCTCCATGGTGTCTGTCTTTCTCGGGGAGTTGAAATGTGCTAGTGTTTAGCAGAGGTGTAGACAGTTGATGCAGTGGACTCCATCTCCATGGTGTCTGTCTTTCTCGGGGAGTTGAAATGTGCTAGTGTTTAGCAGAGGTGTAGACAGTTGATGCAGTGGACTCCATCTCCATGGTGTCTGTCTTTCTCGGGGAGTTGAAATGTGCTAGTGTTTAGCAGAGGTGTAGACAGTTGATGCAGTGGACTCCATCTCCATGGTGTCTGTCTTTCTCGGGGAGTTGAAATGTGCTAGTGTTTAGCAGAGGTGTAGACAGTTGATGCAGTGGACTCCATCTCCATGGTGTCTGTCTTTCTCGGGGAGTTGAAATGTGCTAGTGTTTAGCAGAGGTGTAGACAGTTGATGCAGTGGACTCCATCTCCATGGTGTCTGTCTTTCTCGGGGAGTTGAAATGTGCTAGTGTTTAGCAGAGGT
>JAFLJL010018817.1:25000-32500 GCA_018398815.1 Conus ventricosus | reverse complement strand
GATCCATGTTTTGCCTGGCTTCCTCTTTGTGGCCGATGTGCAGTAATGATTGTGAAGGCACAAGGTGAACACGCTGAGGTGGTGAGAGGGGAACGACCCATGTGCTTCCACAGTGGGGCAAATGTCAAGCCAGTGTGTGTGCATATTGATAAGCAGGAGGGTGTGTAAGCTGGTTACAATAGATGTACGTCACCATCTGTATGCAAACACACACTCAGCCACTGGCACGTACATGCATAAACACATGCACAATAGCACTCACAAAACATAGAAAGAGACAGAGAGAGAGAGAGACAGAGACAGAGACACGCACAGACTCGGAAACAAGGAGAGAAGGAGAAAGAGACAGACAGAGAACACAAAGTAAGAGAGCAGTAGGGGAGGGAGGGAGGGAGAGAGAGAGAGAGAGAGAGAGAGAGAGAGAGAGAGAGAGAGAGAGAGAGAGAGAGAGAGAGAGAAAGAGACGGACAGAGAGACAGACAGGGTGAGACAGAAAGAGACAGATGCCACACACACACACACACACACACACACACACACACACACACAAGAGAGAGAGAGAGAGAGAGAGAGAGAGAGAGGAGAGAGAGAGAGAGAGAGAGAGCTCAGGTGTACCAGTGAGAAAATGGAGATGAAGTGATGACACAGGAAAACAAAAAACTCCAAACGAAAAAAGATGGCAGGAAAAAGGGAAGAGAAAGCACCACCAGACCACATGGAAAGAGATGGCGGAATGGGGGAACACAGACTACAAAACAGGAGGCAAAAAGTCACAGAAAGGGGGGGGGGGGGGGCAAAGAGAGGAGGACACAGAGGACAGAAAGAGAGAAAGAAGACAAGAAGAAGGAACAGAAAAAGAGAACTGAGAGGGAGAAAAGAGATGAGGGAGAAAAGAGATGACAGAAAGCGGGACATTGGTATGGCAAAAGAAGAGGAGTGGGGGGGGGGGGGGGGGGGGGGGGGGGGGGGGGGGGGGGGGGGGGGGGGGGCATACCACGGAAAGAGAAAAAGAGACCTGAAAGAGAAAAATGAGATGAGAGAGAAAAGATGATAGAAAGCGGAAAGTTGGTATGGCAAAAGAAGAGAAGAGAAGAGACTCCAGGGAAAGAGAAAAAGAGAACTTATGGAAATGGAGGAAACACAACGCAGAGAGGAGGCAGCATGAAGAGTGTATGGACACTGTGATTTTCCAAATAATGATGACAGCATGAAGAGTGTATGGACACTGTGATTTTCCCAATACTGATGACAGCATGAAGAGTGTATGGACACTGTGATTTTCCCAATACTGATGACAGCATGAAGAGTGTATGGACACTGTGATTTTCCCAATAATGATGACAGCATGAAGAGTGTATGGACACTGTGATTTTCCCAATAATGGTGACAGCATGAAGAGTGTATGGACACTGTGATTTTCCAAACAATGATGACAGCATGAAGAGTGTATGGACACTGTGATTTTCCCAATAATGATGACAGCATGAAGAGTGTATGGACACTGGGATTTTCCCAATACTGATGACAGCATGAAGAGTGTATGGACACTGTGATTTTCCATCGATGACAGCATGAAGAGTGTATGGACACTGTGATTTTCCAAATAATGATGACAGCATGAAGAGTGTATGGACACTGTGATTTTCCCATAATGATGACAGCATGAAGAGTGTAGGACACTGTGATTTTCCAAACAATGATGACAGCATGAAGAGTGTATGGACACTGTGATTTTCCCAATAATGATGACAGCATGAAGAGTGTATGGACACTGTGAATTTCCCAATAATGATGACAGCATGAAGAGTGTATGGACACTGTGATTTTCCCAATAATGATGACAGCATGAAGAGTGATGGACACTGTGATTTCCAAATAATGATGACAGCATGAAGAGTGTATGGACACTGTGATTTTCCCAATAATGATGACAGCATGTAGAGTGAATGACACTGTGAATTTTCCCAATAATGATGACAGCATGAAGATGATGGACACTGTGATTTTCCCAATAATGATGACAGCATGAAGAGTGTATGGACACTGTGATTTTCCAAATAATGATGACAGCATGAAGAGTTATGGACACTGTGATTTTCCCAATAATGATGACAGCATGAAGATGTATGGACACTGTGATTTTCCCAATAATGATGACAGCATGAAGATGTAATGGACACTGTGATTTTCCCATAATGATGACAGCATGAAGAGTGTATGGACACTGTGATTTTCCCAATAATGATGCAGCATGAAGAGTTTGTGGACACTGTGATTTTCCCAATAATGATGACAGCATGAAGAGTTTGTGGACACTGTGATTTTCCCAATAATGATGACAGCATGAAGAGTGTATGGACACTGTGATTTTCCCCAATAATGATGACAGCATGAAGAGTGTATGGACACTGTGATTTTCCCAATAATGATGACAGCATGAAGAGTGTATGGACACTGTGATTTTCCCAATAATGATGACAGCATGAAGAGTGTATGGACACTGTGATTTTCCCAATAATGATGACAGCATGAAGAGTGTATGACACTGTGATTTTCCCAATAATGATGACAGCATGAAGAGTGTATGGACACTGTGATTTTCCCAATAATGATGACAGCAAATTAATTCACCCGGAGGAAGAGCAGTGGGGCTGAAGAAATGGAGAGGAGTGAGAGGGGGCGGGGGGTGATGGATGTGGGGAACATCCCAAGGAAGGAAATCCCTGGAAACAAACCAGTGACTCCCTGGGGTTCACAATCCCCGGGATGGTCACCGTGGACCGCTGGACCACGAGCACGTGGCGGAAGGAAAGACTATGGGCAGAAGGAAGGGAGAAACGGGATGGGGAGAGGGAGAGAGAGAGAGAAGACAGAATGGAGAGGAGGGGTTGGATGGAAATTGATTGCCGCCAGCTAACAAACGATTTAAAGAGAGAGGGTGGGGTGGGGAGTGGGGGGGGGGGAGCAGTCGTTTTGTGACAGGCTGAGTGTGACTGTGGATACTGTGCTTTCAGTTAGATGGGGTTGAGTGGCAGGGAAGGGAAAGTGGGGGGTGGGGGTGGAGGTGAAGGGGAGGGTGGAGGGAGATGTGAGGCAGGCAAAGGGAGGTGGAGGTGGGAAAGAAGTGGAGAGCCGAGCTGCTGCCACCCCCTTCCCTCCCCTCCCCCCCTCCCCCTTCCTGCTGTCCATCCTGTTGTCTTTCCTTTGTTGCGTTGTCATGTCCAACACTTACTGCTACCATTTGCTTGTCTTGCTAGGCTTCTCTGAGTGTCCGGTTTTGCCCCCACCCTAACTCCTCACCCCAATCCACGTGCCTCCCTCCCCTCGCTGTCTGCCTTTTCTCTCTCTCTCTCTCTCTCTCTCTCTCTCTCTCTCTCTCTCTCCTCTCTCTCCCTCATCTCTCTCCCTCTCTCTCTCTCTCACTCTTCTCAACTGCACGAATTATAAGTGTGAGAGGTAAATTTTGAGTTCAGGAAGCACTTGGAGATTATGATGTGTGTAACGAAATGACTGAATGACACATGTAGATTAAAAGGAATACCCAAAAACAGGAAAATACCACCCACAAATCAAGTAGGAAGCCAGCAAAACTGTCAGAACAGGGGAGGGTGAAATGCCAAGTGGTAATAAAGTTATGACAGGGAAACATTCAATAAATGAGTACATGAGATACCCCCACAGTAGTCTTATACAGTCATGATGTCAGCATTTAAGGGTGAGTGTCTTTGTCTCCTGCGTTCGCTGTGCAAGCAGGTGCCACACGCAGCACTGACTGGGAGTCATGTCCCGTAGCTTTACACTGAGAGCAAGGGTTCCTGACCTAACTGTGTGAACAGCAAGCAGTAGTAATAAATGGCATTCACAAACGAGCAGTATCGGTGTCGTCAGTGTCGTCATCGGCGCGTGATCATCCTAACAGGCAGCAAGTCTTACGACTTCATTAAAACTCCCTGCCCTTCAAAATGTCACGGCGCGGAAATGTTCCGTTGTCTGAGATCAGGTGACTGCCATCGTTCTGTGAGCCTCTCCTGCATCGTAGGGTCGTGTTCCTCCACCATCACTCCCCGTATCCCCCCCCCCCCCCCCCCCCCCCCCCCCCCCCCCACCCCCACCTCCGTCCCTCCTGCTCTCATTAAAGACCTTCTCCTACATGCCTGGAAGCAGGCACGAAGAAAAGGGAGACAAAAATCATTGGTAGCCTCCCTTAGTTCCTCTAATGGAAGGACACCTCATGAACACGGGCCGATCCATGTTTTGCCCGGCTTCCTCTTTGTGGCTGATGTGCAGTAATGATTGTGAAGGCACAAGGGGAACACGCTGAGGTGGTGAGAGGGGAACGACCCGTGTCTTCCACAGTGGGGCAATGTCAAGCCAGTGTGTGTGCATATTGATAAGCAGGAGGGTGTGAAGCTGGCTTCGTCAGTTATGTGTCAGCGAATGCATGCAAACATACGTGCAGTCATTCGCGCTTACACTAACAAGTGCATGTACTCTTGCGCTCACAAACATACAGAGCGAGTGAAACCACACAACACACAACACACACACACACACACACACACACACACACACATACACACACACACATACATACATACATACATACATACGTAAAAGAGAGGGTGCACCAGCAACAGAACTGGGCAAAAGAGATGACCGAGGTAAAAAGAAAGTGGAAAAGGAGACGGCGAGAAAGGGGGAATGGAGAAAGAACTCGGGTCAGGTGAAAAGAGATGGCAGCAAGGAGAGCAAGGAGGCAGACAGGACACAGAGAAGGCCGGGGTGGAGATGGAGACAGACCAAAGACAGACCAAAGACAGGGAAGAAATGAAATGACAGAACAAGGGGACACAGACAACAGCAAGCTAACAACACTGACGTCAGAGGCAGACTTTCCAGAGAGTCAGGACTTCGTTTTTTCCCCATGTCCAATACTGCCCCTCATGTCCGCTGTCCAGAGTCGGTCGTTTCGCTCTTCACTGACAGTTCACACTCTTTTTTTTGAAATCTGAAATCCTGTCTTCAACTCGGAATGAGAACACTTGATATGTATCCGTTTGAATTCAGCGCACACCTTGACTGCGGCTTCGAGAAGATGTAAGAGAACGGTAATCATTTTCTTTCACTCAGAATTGGTGGAAACCATTCTTTAAAAGAAAAAGGTCATTCACCTGTTAAGATGTAGATTTGTTACTTAATCCAGTTGATGACAAACAGACCCACTTTCCGTATGAAATGAAATCTCCTCAGGAACTCTCCATGAATAACTGACCTCCCCCCCCCTTCCCCCTCCCATCCAGTTGCCCACGGACTGCAGCCCCTTCCCCACTGCACCAGATTGGTTGAAGCCACCGCAGCGAACAGGAGCCCCAAGCGATTTGTGTTATAAAGTTCATTCTTTCTTTTTGTGTGTAAACAACTATTTCCAGTTAACCTAAAGACACACTTCTTCCACCCTCTTCGCCCTTCTCCCCCCCCCCCCCTCCCCCATCCCCTCCCCCTCCACCTGGCCTGGCTTCACCTAGTTTCCACCTGAACACGGATCATTAGACACGCCAGCGAGCATATGTTTTCTCCTCCCCACCACCCACCACCCCCCGTCACAGGGTCCAGAGCCCTTTCACGCGCCCTCACCCCCCCCCCCCCCCCACCCCTTACCCCCACCCCGCCACCCCCCCCCACCCGCCACCCCCCCTTTCACGCAGTTGACTGATCCTGGGACGTGCGGCGGCGGGTATTGACAGTCGCCGCTGTTCCATCCATCAGGGGGGCAACTCTTGGACCCTTAAAACCCTGGGGCGGGGGGGGGGGGGGGGGGGGGGGTTACCGTGCGGGCACAAGGGTTGCAGGCAATTTTGTGAAAAACTTCATCAGAGATCGGGGAAATTGGGGGTTGAGGGTTAATGCGGCAGTTGTGGGTCCCAGATGGGAACCATTGCTTTTCACGTCATCAGGGGCCCAGGCATAGTGGGTTTGCCCGGTTTCCCAATCGCAGAAGGGGGTGCGGGGAGGGAACCCAAAGGCTGTCACGTCATCAATTTAAAGGCATTTTTGGGCTGATCCTTCACGCATAAAAGGTTTGGGGGCTTTTGGGGCTGAAAATTCACGTCATCAGAGGTCGGGGCATTTTTGGGGGCCCTTGATCCGGCCCTCATCAAGGTCGGGGAAATTGGGGGGTTGGAGGGTTCAATGCGCATGGCGGGCACAGAGAGGGAACATCCTGCACATCATCAGAGGTCAGGGCATTGGGGGGTTGCCCGGTTAAATGCTACAGGGCGGGAAACAGATTGAACCCGTCCTGTCAGGGTCATCAAAAGGCGGGGCATTGGGGGTTGAGGGTTTTAAATGCTGCAGTGGGGGGGCACAAGTTTGGAAGCAGTCCTTCCGTCATAAAGGGGTTCGGGGCTTGGGGGTTGAGGGTTCCCAATCAGCATTTGTGGGGCACAGTTTTTAAGCCGTCCGTCCTTCAGGGGGGGGGTCTGTAAGAGGCCCTCACAGGAGGGGTTTTGGGAAAGGGGAGGGCTTTGACAGAAAGGGAGGGGGGACAGGGGGTTTGGGTTTTTTTGTGTTTGCTGTGTTTTTCTTTTGGAACATTCACATAGTCCCAACATGATACACACACACACACACACCGCCGCACACCCCACAACGCACACCCCAAAACGAAACGCACGCACGCACGGCACCAACGCACGCACGCAAAACACACACACACACACACAGGCCCCCCAACACAACGCACACACACCCTCCCCCTTCCTTTCCTCCTCTCTCTCCTCTCTCTCTCTCTCTCTCTCTCTCTCCACACCACACACAACACACACACACACACAAAACACAAAACAACACACCACACACAAAACAAAAAACCCACACAGAGACATAAAAGCACTGACGCTTTTTTCCGTGTAGGGCGCACACAAAACACACACACACACACACCCACACACAACACACAAAACCCCAACACACACACACTCTCTCCCTCCTTTTCCCCTCTCTCGTCTCTCTCTCTCTCTCTCCTCTCCCCCTCTCCACACACACAAAACACACACACACACACACACACACACACACACCCCACCCCCCACACACACACCCCAACACACACACACAAAAAAACAAACACACACAAAACACACACACACAACCAACACACAAAACCGGGGCCCCCCGAAAAAGAAACCGTGCTCTCCCCATCTCTCTCTCTCTCTCTCTCCCCTCTCTCTCCCCCCCTTCTCTTCTCCCCTCTTTCTTCTCTTTTCCTCTCTCTCTCCCCCTCACACACACACAACACACCACACACACACACACACACACTACACACAAAACACACACACAACACCCAAAACACACACCACACAACACAAAAAGCGCGCACACACACACAAAACCCCAACCCACACAAGGACACTTGCATGCCACACCCGCCCCGGGGCGAAACAACCGCGCACAAAAACACACACCCACATACACACACACACACACACACAAAACACC